>JAOWAN010041709.1:0-15317 GCA_028566635.1 Lobelia cardinalis | reverse complement strand
TTCGACTTGGTAGAAATGATCAATTTACCGAATTTGGACAGAAATGTGCTACCGATTCAATTTAGGGGGTCAATTGGAACGCGTGTTTTGATTGGGGGGTCATATGGTGCAAGTATTCACCTGGGGGTGATGTGAAATCGAGTGGATACTTTGGGGGGCGGAAAATTTTTTTTCCTAAGAAAGACAATACTTCAGTGAGGAAGCAAGATTTTAATCTCACTCAAGCCCTTGAATGTGAGAGAATAAGAGAAAGATCTACAAAAAGTGTGTAAGTCGATATGATGTTCGATATTTCACCAAGTTGACCTAGGTGCGACTGGATATTTAATGTTTTTGAGTGTAATGAATGAGATTGTAACCTCCTAGCCTTTTGAGGATGACAGTTTGATGGGAGGAGCTCCTTATGAAATGCTCCCAGCATTAGATCATCCACATTGAAAATTATATGGAGTGCCTAAGCACGTTTTGCTTAAAAGTGTCATAATGCACATAACGGTAATAAATTATGCACCTATAACCTTTATGTGCATTACTAATTATGTTATGTGCATTAACGCACTCCATAAGCAAGAAGTGCCTAGGCACTCCATATAAAAACTACATCCACATTGCTCCTCTTCAAAAATTATCTCCAAACTGTCAGATGGTATATCATCTAGGTGCTCCTTGTTAGGAGCACCTGACACAAAATATTCATTTTATGATGTTGTTTGTTCATTTTCTAAAATTAAATGTTCATTTTTATTGTTGTTACTGAAAATCAACAATAATAGTAAGAACGGTAAAATGAATATTTACTTATAAAAAATGAATAAACAACATATTAAAATGAATATTGTGTCTCGGGTGCTCCTTGCTAGGAGCACCTAGGTGCTCCATATAATTTTCACCAAACTCTAGGTACTAAATGACACATCTTTAATTTCATCCTCTCCAAACAATAAATCTCATTTATATCACTCTCCAAATTAAAACTACTTCAGTGCTTCACTTCGCGTCTTTCTAAAATATGGATTCCATTGTATTAAATTTATAAATTATCTATTTATAAAATATAATAACTTTAAAAATTAATATTTAAAAAATTATATTTATTATTTATATTTTAATATTACTATAGTTTAAACTAGTATATTATAATGATGTGAAATGTTTGATAAATGTATCATTTTATTTTTCTAATAAAATTAAATAAATACAATATATAATCAATTGTAAAATTATTTTACATATGGTTATTCTATTAATACATTATTAAAAATAACACATGATTAACTACGAATTGAATTAAAGCAGAAAAAATATACGTAACAATTTTTCCACTACAAAAAGAAAGAAAGAAAAAAAGAAAAAACCACACACTCTCCAAACCGCTCTTAACTGTGAAGAGCGTTAGTGAGAAAATTGTGGTTGACATGCCAATTCAGGAGTTTTCCCATAAAATACCATGGTAGTTAAATTCCTCTCAAGCATAGTTCAGATATAGTACATGCTTATTTGAATTTTGTCTTCTAATTTTTTTAATAGTAATTCGTCCTCTTTAGATGGGAAGTTCCAATTACACAAGTTCGAAACAGGCATTATACCTCCAATGTTGTAGTTAAATTCCTCTCAAAAGCAACCAAACTATTACTCCTTTCATTCGATTTAATTGTTCTTGATAACTTATTAGGTCTTATTGGGTTTATTCAATTAAACTCAATAGGTCTATTAATATGTCTTCGTCTTGATAGCGTATCCGTCTTCTTAATTTATAAATCTCGTCTTGACGTCTTTCACACCATAATCGCACCTAGGAGTGGCAAAAATGAACTCAACTCAATTAATTCAACCCAGAATAAAATTAAAATTAACCCAATGGGTAAACTCAATAAGACATAATAAGCTTTTGGATTTAATTGAATAAACCCAATAAAACTCAATAAGCTATTGAGTTTAATTGGATTTATAACCAACTCAACCCATATACCCAAATTATCACCCCTAACCACACTCAAATATCATTCAATATCATTTATTAATATCAAACATTTTTCATTTATTACCCCTATATCTATATACTCACAAATTAATTCAAACCTTTCACATCACATTTTCTCACATCGTTCCTCAATTCTCTTATCGCATTTAAATCATTCACATCACATTCAAATCTTTCACATTACGGAGACAATTTAATCTTTTATTTCATAAACTCATATCATCTCATATTCATATTATGAACAGTACTGTATCACTCAATATTATCATATATTGTACTCATCGTCGGATCATAAGATATATCATCATTAGCCTTTTTCTGATCGTCTTTCTTTTCTAAAACTACGGAAAGACACATGGAAATGAGGCTTTTTTTCAATGACTTTCATTGCCTTTTGTAATGAGAGAGAGAGAGAGAGAGAGAGAGAGAGAGAGAGAGAGAGAGAGAGAGAGAGAGAGAGAGAGAGAGAGAGAGAGTTCAACGTTATTACATAACGGTGATATTATTTTGTACTTTGGTCTAACCAGTTTCTGAGCACCATCTCTGCAAATTGAAGTGCTAACTAATGCTGATCAATTCTTGCATATGATCTGGATAACTCTATACAATAGGCAATGCTTTCTTCTTGCACTATAAATTTGACTTGCCATGCTATATTGACATTTTTTATGCCTTCATGTTTTGGGCATATTTCCTCTGCCCAACTAGGTAAATTTTTTAGTGAAAACTCTGGTAGGTTTACCATAACAAAATTGAAGCAAATAAAGACCTTTTTGATTAGATTTTTTCCAGAATGTATGACAAAACTAAATCGGTCGAGCCATCTCAATTTCATGTAGGAGATGGCTTCATCTGTATTACAAATATAGTGACGGAGAGAGTAGTATACAGAGGCCATTTTTATTCCATGGATTTAGAGAAAGATCAAACTTGGAAGTTACAGCTTTATTTCCCCTCTCCTGCATGTAGATTTTTTTTTTTTTTTTTTGGGATAAATGAAAAAAAAAATCATTGATAAGAGAAGAAAATACAATGAAGGCGGACAAGAAATCTACGAAAAACAAAAAGTACAAACGAATTACACTATAGCAGCTTTCCAATCTGTAGTCAAATCTCTCAAAGTCAAAGCTTGAAAAGCACCAAATCTCCTAACCCAAGGAGAAGAAGCACGGGTTATCTTCACCCACAACAACGAAAATGATAATTCTGGATTCTGAAAATTCCAAGAGTTTCTCTCGACCGAAATGTTTCACTGAACACAACGCAACCCCACACATGGTGATGGTTGAATTGCACGTGATTCAGTCAAATTTGCGGTTACACTGGAGCTGTCTGTTTTGGTAAGATGCAATGTTACTCGGGAAATGTTGGGGTTTTTGCAGTTTTATGTGGGATTTGGAACAAAAGAAATTCCAGGAGTTTGAGAGATCTGGCGCATCCTGCGTATTGCTTCTCTCATGGCTTCAGCTAAGGGTGCTTTATGTTCTCCTTTCCTAACAGATATCTCGTCCATTGGTTTGTAACATTCTCTTGTTCTCTATATAGAAAAGAGAGTATCTTTTGAGGTAACAAGGAAGGAACAGAGTGATGCTATAAGTCAGCAGTTGGTTATGTCGAAAAATGTCAATTTGCAAGTGCTAAGAGTGGTGATCACTGGAATTCTAAAACGACAGATGCTTATGTCAGAAAGTTTCATTTGATATTGTAGATATGACCTAAAAATTTCTGAGCTTTTAGTTAAGTTGACAGCTGATCTGCTTCTGTAATAGTGGCATGAAAGGTGTATTTCTAAATGGTGATTGATAGATGATATATATGCATTAGACTACTAGGTGTACTAGGTATATATCCGTGCTCGTGGGCACGTGGGAGGCATTTTCTTAAAATTAAATATAGTATTTAATAATTGGAAATTTTTGAAATAAAAATAATATATATATATATATATATATATATATATATATATATCAGATAAAATGTGGAAAGAAAGGGGAGGGAATGTGTAAAATAAATCAATGGCTGAGATTTTTGGCTCAGAAGAAAAGTCCCCATTTCAAGCTAGTTGTAGTGTAAAAAGAAAAAGTTATTTTTTAAAATAATAATAATGAATTATAAATGGAAAACATTGGAAAAAGAGGGAAAATTCCATTCAAGCACTGATCACACTAACCTTATTTATCATGGTCCAACATTCTTTTCAAATATGAAGGGAGCATTATCTAAGAAAAATCATACTTACGATTGATTCACAGTAGTAAGCTCTGGGCTGAATTTCGTAAATCCCTCACCGTGGTGTCACCATCACTTTTCGCATGTCTCGTCCTTGTATCCTGCTGCCCTACCCGATCTTCCGATAAGAAAAGGCTCTGGCAAGGTCGTCTTGTTGTGAATGTCCAGGCCTTGAAACGATCGAGACGCAAAAAACTCGACCCCAGAATTTGCTGTTCCTTTGATCAAGGGCTGAGGATCCTTATCACGAACCTGCAGCGCCTTCTCTGTTATATCCACTAGGGCAAGAGCTTCATCTTTATCTTCATCACTCTTCTCTGGTTGAGCCAACACATCAAATATTTTCAGATTCGAAGACTATAAAGATGTCACTGCAAATATACCACATTTACTTTTCACGCAAAACATCAGCAGAAACCATTAAGAGCAACTCTAATCGGAAGGAGTTCCCCAAAACGCCTTAGACACTTTTAGGGTTGTCACTCGTGAGATTAGTATGGTGTTGCCAGGAAGCAGTTCTCTATGAAAATTTAATTGCACTCAGATACTCAGTTGCCCAAGTGATGGGGAATAAGGTTGAGTTGAGATCCTCATTTGGAAAGCGAAGATTTTCAATATTATACCTTCACTTCGATATATGAAATTGCACTATATGTTTTGTGTAAAAAGCAGGAAATTTTATTTTTTGGAAAGAGAAGTAAATGAAACCCATAGCATAAACTGAGAAATTAGAATTTTTGTTGGGGTCAAACTAAAATGAAAAGTAGGAGTCTCATTCTTCGATTTATCCATCAAATGCGTCTCCAAAATACAATGAAGTACTTTTAGCTTACAAATGGAGGTAAGGCGCGAGACGTAATGTTCCCAACTCACCGCTGAGTAAGTCATTTTATGTCCAAATTTAGCTTCTTTTTTCATTGGTTGGAGGGGAAATGGACATCACCCCAACCCTTATTATTTATTAAATATGTCTTACAAGAGTAAGAAGTGGGGTTTAAAGTCGGGAGATATCTTCAACAAGATATAATTTCTCCTCAATATTGATCGTCTTTGACGAGACTTAAACCCTTAACCTCCGGTTAGGAAAGAGTAGGAGATACCGCTAGCCCACGTGGTCTTTGGTGTCCAAATTTAGCTTCAGTGATTGCTCATAGTATACCAAGGTGCTTGAGGCTACCTCTAAATTTCAATAAACAATAACCAAGAAACTAGAAACATAAATATACTCCCAGCCTATTGAGTTCCTATATTGGTATTACTTTCAGTTCATCTCAAAACAAGGATTACCAAAACCAATCTAACTAATAGTATGAAAATATGTAAGTTTCTCATGTTTTAACATTTTTCATGTTCATTTAGTATCTCGAACAAAAGTGCTTTGCCTCACTCTTGCCATCTTTTCTTGCACACTCTAGATTAGATGAGCGCAAAACGTGAATCTAAAATAGAATGACAAAAATACCTTGCAGGTCAAAATCTTCTACATATCCACCGTGAAGGAACGAAAACCGCGCCTCTTCCTTCCAACCTCCTACTTCCAATTGAGGTAAGGACATTAATTCCTGAAATTCCAACATATACGCACCGGTCCACTGACTTCCCCTGAGAAATTAACGAAAGGAGTAGAGAAAGATCAAGGATCAATTAGGTTTTTGATAAAAAAAAAAAATATTGTATGTAGATGAGCATACATAATAAAACAATAGTTCAATGATCAATAATATGTTTATCAATATAGCTTTTGGACAGCTTAATATATAAAGATTAGTCCCAAGAATTGGACGGTTTAAATAGGAAACTCGTACATATGAGGTCATGTGCGAGTATAGGAAAAACAAGTACACCATGTCAAATTCAGAAAATCACCTCCATATGAGAATGCATTCATGAACAAATTATTACGTTGATATTATCGTAAAGGTTGTACTGATTGTGATGTATTTAGATGTCCAAGACACAAAATTCTCTGCAAATTTCTTGATCCCATTAAGCCCAATTGATATGGTTCAATATATTCACCTCATTCTTTTGTTTTCGTTTTTTCCCTACATGTGAAAGTTAGAATTTCAAGTGGAGGGTAGATCAGGAAAGAAAGTAAGGGTTTGTATTTGTTCAGAAAGGAGATTTTAATGCAAGTGAATTGGTGACTTGAAATTTTCGTAGGGCTGGTTTTTCATGACCAACATAACAATTAACAACCATGCGCGTAAGAATGTTTCCTTTCAGGTAACTTTCAAAAGAAAGCATAGTCCAAGCTTTAACGTGTACTAGGATATTCTTTTTCTTTTAGGAACCAAGGGCGGCACTCTGAGAAAAGGTTACACCTTCATAATTATTGGCATATTAATTGTCAACAAACTAGTGGACATAATTGTGAATAAAAATAATAATGCATCAGCAGAAATTAAATAGACTTGGATCATGCTTGACTAGGGGCTGAAACTTGTTTGCAGACAATTATTCTAGATCAGTACCTGCTAAAAGCAAGCATGGCTTCGAAAGGAGTAATAACAGGAGCCAAAAACTCTTTGCTATCCAATAGAGCAGTTTGTGCACAAGACACAAAAATGAATACATCACACTGCAAAAAAAAAAAAGACAGGCCATCATATTTATATATCAATAGCAGCATATTGTTACAATCACAATAATAACTACAACAACTGTTAATGATTATTAAAATAAAATAGAACATTAACTGATTGAAATTATTTCCCCGAAATCTAACATAGCACTACCATGTGCCCCATTCATAATCAAATATACAAAGCAAAAGGGGCGCGGAATATGCATGGACTAATTAAGGCCATACCTTTTTGCCTAAGTAATGGATGGACTAACTAGACATCTAGGAGATGATATACTTTAGCTTCTAGAATCTTCAGGCCTTTTTTCCGTCAAATCGTTTATGAGATGTCTTGTTCGACCTCAACCTCATTGCTTTTCCTATTCACAATTTTATTAGAAAATTTAATGTTCCACCTAAGTCCAAGGTTTTTGTTTGGTATATTGCTTATAAACATTTGAATACGAATGATTGGCGGCAACAATGACGTTCGTATAAGGCTTTATCTCCAGATGTGTGTTATGTGCTTGACGGACAGCGAACCTCGTGATCATTTATTCTTACACTGCCGTGTGGCATGGCGTCTTTGGGGTTTTGTGTTTGCAGTGAGAGGGGAATATGGTTGTATCCTCAGGGAAGGGGGAACCCAAGAGCAATAATATCAGTAAAGGAAGCGGACGTGAGGGATTTCGTCAATTGACAAGGAGGGACTTAAAAGTGATATGCAGGATGGTAAAGAGCAGGCTCAAACTAAAGATGACCTGGAAAGGGGAAGCAATATCAAGTCGAGAGTGTGGATAGAGGAACAGCATCTCAGAGCACAGGGCAAACACAAGAAAAACAGTTTCAAAGGTGGACATCGGTAAAAGCAAAGTGTTCAAAAGTGGGGACTTCTACTTCTAATACTAAGGACTCAAATGGCGTAGTAAATGGAGTGCAATTCATTGATGTGGTAGATGATATTTTAGAGCCAGTTCTTACGACAATTGATGCTACCATGGATGCAACCAATCCTAAAAGGATTGCTGCAGGATTACAAGCAAAATCTGTACCGGGGGAGGACATGATGCTGGAGGACATTATTTTGGATGAATCACTGGACCAAACTAAAGAAGTGGGTACCGCACAGCAGCCAAATTCAAGGGTATTGGAGAGAAATAGCATAGACGTTTTACAAGACTTGGATGATCAAAATAAAAACAAGAATGGGCCAGAAAAATACAAAGTTTCAGAAAGAAGGATGCGGCTGCGACAGAAGACTGGACAATGTAGAAAGCCGATAAGTGGAGAATATGGGCGTAACATCAAGCTGGTCATGTGCAATCAGATAGTGAGGTGGAGCTAGTCTCAGGAGGCCGAATTAAACAAAAGATTAGGAGGACGTTGTTTAAAAAGTCAGCTTCTTTGGATAATATTAGAGAATCCCCCCAGAATTTAGATGAATTTCTATTGTTTTGAAAGCAATGCAAGCAGTATAAGAAGGCCCAGTTAGTACAACACAATAAGAGAACCACAATAAGAGAAACACGAGGGCAGCTTCTAAAGCGGCCAAGGACCATATTAGTCTCCAACAAGGGTCATCATTTGGAACGCTAGAGGTGTAGGGAATAGGGAAACTGTTGATTATCTTAAACTACTTGAGAATCAACATAACCATGTTTGTTGGTAGTTTTGGAACCAAAGCACCAGGGAGAAAGAATTTTTAAGCTTGCGAAGAAGCTGAAATACGCATTGTTTGCATGGAATCCAGGTAAAACGCATATATGGTTATTTTGGAATCATTCAGTTGCGGTTGATTTGCTTGATATAACTGCTCAATGCACAACTGTGAAAATTAGTTTGAGGAACGAATTCTTTTGTATTGCCACCTTTTATGGGACTACCTACTTTTATGGAGTCAAAATATTGACAGCCCATGGTCGGTGGGAAGGGGATTTTAATACAATAATAAGAACTTCAGAAAAATTAGGAGGCTGTGGATGGGACTTTGGTGGTATGGATGATTTTTCAGCTTTCATCATAGGGGCAGGCCTGCATGAAATTGATTTCAGGGGTTGTGCGTATACTTGGTGTAAAAATCAAGAGGGTTAGAGCAGAATTTGGCAAGGCTAGATAGGGTTCTTGGGAATGGGCAGTTTAATTCTTTGATTAATGCTACAATCACTCATTTACCAAGGATAGCTTTGGATAATTCTCCATTGTTTTTTCAGATCTGTGAAGAGGAGATACCGAAATCCACTTTAAGTTTCAAAGAATGTGGTCAGACCATGATGATTTTCAGGATTTGTAACTCTTCAATGGAATAGACCGGTTCAGGGCAGTAAGTAGTTTATTCAATACCAGAAATAGAAGCTTCTGAGGAGAGAATTAAAAGGTTGGAATTGGAATGTGTTTGGGCTTGTGCAGCGACAGATTGAAGCTCGACAGGATGACATCTTAAAAATTGAAGCTTAGTTGCAGCAACAATGGTCTCAAACTTGTTATATGCAACTGCTAAAATCGAAAGAAAGGCTTCATCAATTGGTAAAGTGGGATAGTGAAATGCAACTTCAGAATTTCATTTTCAAGTGGCTACAGGACGGGGAGAGAAATATTGCGATTTATCATGCTAGCTTGAAGGAACAGAAAATGTATTTGAAGTTAAATCTGCAATTACAGAATGGGGAATGGACTAAAGACACCTTTACTATAGGGCGAATGGCTTCAGAATATTTCGAAGATATGTTTACTTCGAAGCCGCATAGAATTGATGAAAGTCTTTTTGTGGATTTTCCATCAAATATTTCTGGGGAAAACAGTCTTTTTTTTCACTGCGGTTCCGGATGATAGGGAAGTGTGAGATGCAGTTAATTAAGGCGATTCAATCCGCACAGTGACCCAGGAGGAGATGGGTACACGGGACATTTCTTCCAAGGGTGCTGGAGTACTTTGCAACGGGATGTTTGTGTGGCAGTAAGGTCTTTTTCCGAAGGTGGTGAGCTTCATAGAGGTATTTCTGCGACTACTATTGATTTGATTCCTAAACTAAAAAACCAAAGACTATGTCGGATCTAAGACCTATAAGCTTAAGTAATGTCACAGCTAAACTGGTTTCCAAAATTATGGCTAGTTGAATGGCTGCGCTGCTCCCTAAGCTCATTTCTTTGGAGCAAACAGGTTTTGTGAAGAATAGAAGTATTCAGGAGAATGTGTGTCTGGCTCAAGAATTGGTTGCTAATATTGACAGAAAAGTTAGGGAAGGGAATCTGATTATAAAACTGGATATGTCAAAGGCTTATGATTGTATGGAGTGGGATTTCTCATGAAAACTATGGCAGCTTAATCAGACTGCTTGTTCTCTTGTTCTCTTGTTCTCAGAAGTTTGAACAACATTTGGTATACTATCAAAATAAATGGGGAGAATCATGGATTCTTTCAATCCACTAGGGGACAGGGGGATCCGTTATCTCTTGCTTTTTATCATTGCTCAAGAGGTATTGTCTTTCAATATGAAGAAAGAGGTTGAGTCCGGAGGAATAGGGATGTATAATACTGGGAGAACCTTTCTTGCCATTTCTCATTTGTTATACGCAGATGACAGCCTCCTATAATGTAATGGTAGTAAGAGCTCAGTGCTAAAGTTACGAGCTGTTCTACGAAGGTATGAACAATCTTCGGGTCAGGTGATTAATGAAGAAAAAAGTGGATTCTACACGCCATCTATCTGTTCTAGAAGCAAGACCCAATCCATAGATAGCTGGTCGGGTTTCAAACAGATGAACTCCAATAAAATATTTGGGAGTAAAGTTATGCAGGTGCAGAATGCGGAGAGAGTCATTTAATCATTTGGAAGACAAGGTCTTGTTGCAGGTTGAAAATCTAAATTGCTCTCTTTCAGAGGGAAACTATGTCTTATCAAATCAGTTTTAAGCAGTATCCCCATTTATACTTTGGCCAGCACAAAGACACCAAAGGCAGTGCTTAAAAGAATTGAGAGTGCAATGGCTAATTTCTTGTGGAGTTCAGGAGGAGAAAGAAGGTTCCATTGGGTTTCGTAGCACAAAATTTGTAGGCCGATAAAGGAAGGAGGATTGGGGATAAGATCGTTGAATCAGGTTATGGAGGCTATGCATGCGAAACTTGCGCAGAGTGTTATTGAAAATACATCTCTACGGGCTAAGAACATCCAGGCTCGATAGGGAGGAATGAGGGGTTTATCGTTCCTAATTGTTCGTCTTTCATATGGAAATCTGCTTTTGGGCAGCTTGACAAGGTGAAACAGTGTTCTCGATGGGTGATAGGTAAAGGAGATAGAAGCTTCAGGATGGAAAATTGGTGTCGTCAAGTGTTGGACACTCCTAGGCGGTGGATAAACAGCTCACGGTTTTACAAGCTTTTCAGAATTTGAGGGATTTAATTAGAATGCTCTCTGATGATCAAAGACAGTTGGTGGCTGCCGTTCATTTAGACAGGACACGGAGGATAAATTGATTTGTACCTTGACAACTAATCGGAATTTACTTCCGCAGCATTCTGGAATCATTGTCGCCATCGCTATCCTTCCAGCTCATGTTAACAAAGGATTTGGCAGCCGTGGATAGCAACAAAGATGAGCGGCTTTCTATGGAAATTAATGAAGAGGGTTGTTCCGGTTGATAAAAATGTTCAACGGCAAGGAATTGTACTTGCCTCCAAGTGCGTCTGTTGCAAGGATCGTCCGCAAGAAGAATCTCTAGAATACCTGCTCTTGCATTCCGAATGGGCAACACAGGTTAGGAATTTTTTTACAACAGTTTTTTATAAAGTTAATAGCTATGTTTCTATAGACCATCTATTTGATATATGGACAACATAGAATAGTGTGTTGCACCAAAGGAGGGGCTGTTTGTCAGGCAATCATAATTTGCGGCTGTTGGCAACTATGGAAAGCTAGGTGTTGATACTTACTTGATGAGATAGATATTAATGGTCATGAGATCATTAGAAGAATTGTTGAAAATTTGAAGGAGCATAATATTTAAACCGAAAGCAACCATAACAGCTACTGACATGGTTGTTTTAGATCGGTTGGGGCTGCCTATCAACAAGGTCCATAAGCAAAGAGGTCGTTGGATTAAATGAGAAGGAGATACCAAGTTACAATATATCCTTAACCCGGATGGTTCTTTGAAGGATCAAAAGTGTTTAGAAGGGCGGATAATAAAGAATAATACAGGAGCCATTTTGAATGCTTTTTCACATTATTATGGTAATGGTACTAATATGACAGGTAAAATCTTTGCTCTTAAGGATGGTAATAATCTTTGTAGGGAGTTTGGTTTAGAAACAGTCATGATTGAATCCACTAGTTGAATTCCGTTAAAAGGTACGAAGGTAACCAGAAAATTTGTTGATGTAATATTGAACGTCTGATGCATTAGCCCTGTGGGACTTCTACTAGTATCATTTACCTATAATGGTTATGAATTCCTGAATTCGATCCCAAAAGCTTCAGTTTTCATTTTGTCCAGTACCCTGTTGCATCTTCAGAAACACGTATCCAAGTTTTACATAATGCTTCGCCTTCTTGCATACTCCAATTTGGACTTCGCTTTCTTTGACCACTTCCTGAAACATTATTCTTATTTGACTTCTTTTTAACTTACGAGTTCTTTTTCAGCTGTGGTCAGGTGCTGACTTCCATTTTTTCTTTACTAGTATGGGGTCCCGGCACTTGGATTGGATTAGGTGGCCTACAAACATCAGACAATTAAAAGGTTATCGGGGAAACAACTCAGGTTGTGAGTTAAATGGATAAGAAGCGAATTATGGATTTTGTATGGAATTTGTTATGAAAAAAGTTGAGATTTATTTTGTGACGGCGGCAGAGAATTATACTCCAAATTCAAATCATAATTGAAAGGAAAGTTTGGATCCATTGAAAAATGGTTATACTTTCTTTTCCCGGGGAAATTCTAGCCAATATTTACAGTGTAATAAATAAGTACTATGTGGCATGAGTCTTTCTAACAAGTAGATATATGATGTGGTTAAGATTTTACATTTCTTTGATCAAAATAGTTCGTTAAATTGTGTTGGATGAATTTTTTCCACCAATGCTTTAACTTGCATAAAGTGGTTAGAGTTTTTACATGTCTTTGTTACAACACGTTAATTGAATTTTGTGGTCGACTCTTTCCGACTACTGCTTTAGCTTTTATCATGTGGTTAAAAAAAAAAACTTTCCACCGGTGCTTTAATTTTTATCATGTGGTTAGAATTTATACATGTCTTTTCTACACCTAGTTAGTTGAATAATGTGATTAATTGTACATGTCTTCCCACCAATGCTTTAACTTTTATCATGTGATTAGAATTTGTACATGTCTTTACTACAACCTTTACTACAACTAGCTTAATTATGTGGTTGAGAATAGAGTACAAATTCTACATCGATGCTTTAACTTTTATCATGTGGTTAGAATTGTACATGACTTTGCTACAATTATTTAACTGAATTATATGATTGAATAGTGTACAAATTCTACACCGAAAGATTTTGTATCATGCAGTTAAGATTATTTCGGATCATTCCACCAATGCTTTAACTTTTATCCTCTGGTTCGAGTTTCTACATGTTTGTTAAAGCTAGTTAGCTAAACTATGTGATTGAATTGTGTAGAAATTCTACATGATAAATTCTACCACATGATAAAAGTTAAAGCATTGATGAAAATTTTCTATCATCCACACCATTCATCTTATTAGTTGTATAAAAGACATGTACAAAGTCTAACCACATTATGAAAATTAAAACATTATTGGAAAGACCTAAAAAAATCTTAACCACATGATAAAAGTTAAAGCATTGGTGAAAAAACTCAACCACAAAATTCAACTAACTTGTTGTAACAAAGACTTGTATCAACTCTAATCACATGATGAATTGATGAAAGATAAAGTATTGGTGGAAAAAAATCATCCACACAATTTTAACTAACTATTTTCATCAAAGACATGAAAAAATCTTAACAACGCCATATATCTACTTGTTGAAAAGACTCGGACTACATAGTAGTTATTTACTACACTATAAATATTGACTAGAATTTCAAGAGAAAAGTATAACCATTTATCACGAATCCAAACTTTCCTTTTAATTATGATTTGAATTCGGAGTATTATTCTCGGCCACCGCCACAAAATAACTCTCAACCATTTTCATAACAAATCTATATAACAATTGAAGGTTGATTTCACTATTCATTGAGTTGAACTTGACCCAATGAATAGTAAAACCAATCATTCAACTTACACTTCTTAAAATATTAAATCATATCAATCTCAATCATTGATTTTTAACACCATTTTCCTTCTTCTTTTTTTCATTTCTCCCATTTTTTATTTATAGCATAAAGGTTTGTTATATTTATAATGTTTATATTAATTAAAATATTAATTTTTTAAAGTTCCATACGCTAAAATTTTAAAAGAAAAGTATAACCATTTATCATGGATCCAAACTTTCCTTTCAATTATGATTTGAATTCAGAGTATTATTCCCGGCCACCGCCACAATATAACTCTCAACTATTTTCATAACAAATCTATATCACAATTGAAGGTTGATTTCACTATTCATTGAGTTGAACTTGACCCATGAATAGTAAAACCAATTATTCAACTTACACTTTTTAAAATTTTAAATCATTCCAATCTCAATCATTGATTTTTAACACCATTTTTCTTTTCTTTTTTCATTTCTCCCATTTTTTATTTATAGCATAAAAGTTTGTTATATTTATAATGTTTATATTAATTAAAATATTAATTTTTTCAAATTAATTTTTGGGCATACACTAGTTCCATACAACCGGCAATTCGTTTCTTATTTATTTACTCCACAACCCTAATTGTTTCCCAATATCCTTTTAATTCTTTCATGTTTGTAGGTCCAGGTAATCCAGTTCAAGTGCCACGACCCCAAATTAATAAAGGGAAAACAGAAATGCGCTCCTGTACACCACCTGAAAAAGAACTCAAGCTGAAAAGAAGTCAAATAATAATAATGCTTCAAAATGTAGTCAAAGAGAGTGAAGTCCAAACTGGTGTATACAAGAAGAGGAAGCATTATGTAAAGCTTGGATACGTGTTTCTGAAGATGCAGCAATTGATACCAAAGCTTCGGGATCGAATTAGTAAGGAGTTCATAGCCATTTTAGGTAATGATCCAGCTAGCTACCCATGGGGCTAATACATCATTCGTCCGACCTTCAATATTACATCAACAAACTTCCCAATTACCATCATACCTTTGAGCGAAATCCAAGTAGTGGATTCAACTCACCATCGATATGTAAATAGAAAACAAAATCTTATATGTATGTGTGTGTATATATATATTATTGAATATCCGTAGTTAATTTATATCGGATAATGTTTATATGCTTCTAATTCTTTGTTTACTGCTATTTTTTATTTTTTAAAGATCTGAATCTGATCTCTCTTTTTTTTTTTTTCAGATCCGGATTGTTCGGAGTTCTTGACATGAGTTCTTGGATATCCCATTTTAGATCTAATTGT
>JAOWAN010041691.1:0-15320 GCA_028566635.1 Lobelia cardinalis | reverse complement strand
CCACATTTTCTTTTCTTTTTTTCCTTCCATAAGACCAAAAAGAAAAAGAAAATGGATTTTACTACTGGTGTCGGATATGATTAGCATTGATAGACACGTCGTTAACCCTAATACACCCAATATTTGAAACTCTTAATTACCGCCGGTCAACTACCAATCACAACTACCCCATTGGGAAAGTTAATATTTCCATTCCACTCCCAGCAAATTATGTGTACTCCCTTTGATCTTGTTTGTGTATGACAATAATATTATTAAGTACAGAATACATGTATAAATTTGGAGTATCAAATTGAGCCATGGTTAATTTAACAAAAAACAAAAAAAATTATTATAACAAAAACTCCAAATGTTGCTAAAACAACAGAACATGTTATAATAATTGATCATATTTTAGTTATAATTATTAAGCAGGTCCTGACTGTTTTATTTTTCCCTGTAGGTTTTCATATTTCTGAAAATCCTTGACCTGAGTTATAATAAAAACTTTTGCGAGATCCTTGATTTCTCAAGATTTCCTAGTCTTGAGAGATTGATTCTCAAGGAATGTGAAAATTTGGCTGAGGTTGATGAGTCCATTGGGAGCTTAAAGAACAGCCTCATATTCTTGGATCTAAGAAATTGCACAAGTCTACGTAAGCTTCCGAGGAATATTGTCATGCTCTACATTCTAGAAATCCTTAAAATTTCTGGTTGTACAAATCTCGAAGAATTTCCAGAGAATATAGAACAGATGAAAGCTTTGAAAGTTTTTGAGGCCGACGGAATCAGTATGGATCAAGAGAACTCCAGTACGAGCAGATCAATTATATTTTCAGAAGATACATCTTGGCATGCTATCAAGAAGTATTATTTGGCTATCAAACAGCGTGGTTGGCTCTTGTGGAAACCAAGAAGAAATCCACTACTCTCGTGGGCTTCTTTACCAAGTTCTTTAGTCAGCTTAAAACTTGGGAACTGTGGTTTGTCTGATAAATCTTTCCCAACAAGTTTTGGTAATATACCATCGTTAAGGTGCCTAGACTTGGATGACAATCTGATTAGTTTCCTCCCAGAATGCATCAAAGGGCTTATTGGGCTCGAGCGTATTAGTTTCAACAAATGTAAAAGCCTCAAATCTCTTGTAGGGTTACCAGAAGTCTCTAAACACTTGAATGTGCGTGACTGTGTATCCCTCAAACGAGTAACATATCAAGCTGGTGCTGGATTGAAAACAAGACCCTCTGTATTAGGATGCAGTGAATTGATCTCCTTGGAGCATAAATATAAGTTGATACCAATAAAGAGTATTAGAAGATATCTGCTTGACGCTTTCAGTTTCATCGATTGGGAAGCTGTGGAAAGCACTTACATCACATTTAACAACGATTTAACACAAAAGACTCGAAAAGGACCTGTCCAGGTTCTCTCTCTCTCTCTCTCTCTCTCTCTCTCTCTCTCTCTCTCTCTCTCTCTCTCTCTCTCTCTCTCTCTCTCTCTCTCGTGCAGTGAATTGGTCTCCTTTGTATTTGAAAAAAATGATTCTATGCATCAAAAATACTAACATTTTCTAATTTTGACCTTTTTCTTTAGTAAAATTTTTTTGACCTCCTTTTCAATTAAACTGAAAATTTTGACCCCCTACAATAAAGTATTGGTATTCGCGGCTGCTCTTTCTCCATATATGTGTTCACTAAGAGATCTTTAGTTCATCGGTTTAAAAATGAAGCATGTTTCAAATATTAATATTAAAAAAATGTGTTTGGGCTTGAGAGTTTCTCCAAGTAGACAATCTTATCCTTAACACTAGTCACTCTACAGTCCGCAAAAATTTTGTGTATGCGATACTAATTATTACTCCCTCTGTTCGAGTATAGCTGCTGCGTTTGATTTGCAGAAGCTTTAGGAGATTAATTGACTCTAAATTGCGTGGATTCAAAAGGTTAGGTTTTGGGTCCAAGGAGAATTTGTGGTCTAAACTTTTTCTTTTTCAAAAAAAGAAAGTTAGAAAAATGGACACTCATTTTGGAACCCCCCAAAATGGAATAAAGGGAAGTGAATGGAGAGAGTAAATTCTAATGTTTAACTAAATTTCTTAAAATTATGTATATATACATAATTTGGATAAGAGGGTAGATATTTAAATCTTCATTTTTAAGAGGTCATATTATGAGTTTTCTCAATAAATAGAGGGTAGAATTGCATTTTCTTTTATAAATGTGTTTTAAAGTACCTTCAGACAAAAAATTACAGTTTTTGAGAGCATCAAAATAGTAAGCTTTGGGGGTCATTCCTTGACCTTGAACTTAAATATGTGGGACTGTCTCTCTAGCAAGTGTGGATGCTCTCTTCATAGTAGTAATAGATACTAACTTCATTTTGATTAAAATGCTTTGTTTTTGTTGTTACTTTCTGTTAGTATAATCTTAGTTTTATTTATTCATTTTAATTTGATTTGGTTTATGATATCCTTGATAACAATCTCAGTTATGTTTTATGTGAAGTTTTTAATGCTGGTTTTGATTGGATGAAAGTTTTGATTTTTGGTTGCTTCCTCGGTTTATTCTATGCTTTGTCTTTTGTTTTAATTTTGATTTTATTTTTCTATCAGTATCTGTTTCATGATTCAATTTTAAATGGCATTTGCCTAAAATTATTGTTTTAGTTTGGATTGGTGATTTTTTTGTTTTTGTTTTATGGTCTTAGTCATTGATCTTTGCTTAGAACAAGCTTTGTTTTACCGTAACTTAAATAGAATCTCATTTAATCTATTTTCTTAAATAGAACTCCTACATTGTTTAATTTTGCTCAGATTTTTTTTTATTAAACTTAAATATGTATAACAAAAAATGTCCTTTATACATCTATACACCTTAACTGTTGTTTTGATATGATTTTGTATCTTTCTTTTATCAGCAACAAAGATTCCAACAATGACTAGTAAAGGCTTATTCATCAAAGCTCCCATGACTCCATGAGCAGGTCTAACATTTAACATTGCCATACTTAAACAATCTACAAGGCTTATAATAAGCAGCATTATGCAATCCTTGAATGACCGCACATTTTACCACCCAACACTAAACTGATGCTGGCTGCACTCCTTGCATTGCCAAAAGCCTCAGGTCAGTACAACCCCATTTGCAGATCTTCCCACCATACCAATCTCATAGACGATATTACCATTATGGTTAAAAATCCAAGGTCTGATCAAACATTTTTTACCCAACTGACTGCAGAGTTAAATTACTTTCAACATATAAATTGCACTTGAAACCCAGCTGCACATATTGGATTTAATGAAATGCGTGATCTTGTGTCACAACATATACTTCTCCCTTTCTTCCTGAAGGGAGTAGATACTGATTATGCTTGTTGTTAATTGTTTGTCCACCCAAATTCCCTATAGAACTTGCCGCATATTTGAAGTTTGCATCCCTATTTCACATAATACATATATCCCCCTAGAAACAATATCGCAAAATTAAACTAGTTATCTTCCTATCTTGGTCTTCCTTTAGGTGGAAATTCTAGGGCGACCAAGTTTTGGGATCCGGTTATTGACAAGGTGTCTAGGGGGTTAGCCGGGTGGAAGGGTGCTTATCTTTCTTTAGAGGGGAGAGTCACTCTCATTGAGTCATGTCTGTCGAGTATTTCCATTAATTATTTATCATTTTTTAATTTACCCATGGGAGTGGCAGAGCACTTAGAGGGGATAATGCGTTGATTTTTGTGGTGTGGGGCTGGAGAGGAGAGTAAGTCTCATTTGGTGGCTTGGAAAAAGGTGAGTTGACCCAAGGAAGAGGGGGGATTAGGGTTAGGGAACTTGATTATCAAGAATATTTCTTTGATTGATAAGTGGTTATGGCGTTTTCCTCTGGAGCATGATTCTTTATGGCATAAAATTATTCGGAGCAAATTCGATGTAACCATGCTGGGTGGGATGCAACTGCAAGTCTTTCTACCACGTATGCCAGTCTCTGGAAGTTCATTAGAGTTGTTTTCACCTTTTTTACCCTCATGTTCGTTATGAGGTTGGGATCGAAATTCGAGTCCGATTTTGGGAGGGTCACTCGATAGAAAATTTTCCTCTTAAGGTCTCTTTTTCTCGTTTGTTTTGACTTTTCGATTTTCATAACGCGCCGATTGCTACTTTCCTTGTTAGGGAAGGGGGTCAGGTTACCTGGGATTTTCATTTTGCGAGGAATCTCAATGATAGAGAGTCCATATCGGTTGCCTGCTGCAATTGTTCTCTTTTCGTCCTTTGGATCTTCAATCCGACCGGTCTTTTTCTGTGAAATCCTTCACTAAAATTCTTCGTCCAAGAATGACTTTCCTTACCATTTCATTTGGAAGTCCAAGGTCCCGTTCAAATACGAGGTCTTTGCTTGGTCAACGGTCCTTGGCCGTTTGAACACTAATGATCGGCGGCAAAGGAGACAATCGAAAATATCTCACTCTCCAGATGTGTGCGTCATGTGTATGAGAGCTAGTGAGTCTCACGAGCATCTGTTTATGCATTGCTCGATGGCTCGGAATCTTTGGTGCAAGTTGTTTGGGTTACGGGGTGAGACATCCATTATGCCTCACAGCGTGGAAGATTTCATTATAATTAGCCACGGGCTTTGGTAGATCGAGGGATGCTTCTTTGCTGAGAATTGTGCCTTATTCTGTTTCTTTTGAAATATCTGAATTGAGAGAAACTCTCGGATCTTCAAAAATCGTGAGTTATCACTTTCATTGTTGTGGAAAAAGATTACCGTGCAATCTTCTCTATGGACCAGGAGTTTTGACGCTTTTTCGGGTTTGTATCCGGGAGAATTAGCTAGAGATTGGAAAGATGCTATAGAGTAAATTCATGTGTATTCGCTGTTTTTGGTGGATTTTTTGTCCACCTTTTTTTGTACATTCTTACCCTATCAATAATATTCTTCTTTTATCAAAAAAAAAAAAATTTATCTTTCCAACACTAAACAACAACTACTCAATGCTGTAGTTGGCAAATAAAAACCCTGCACTTTGCAAGTGGTTTTTCATTATCTAGAATTTCATGGGATAATCAAATACAACCCTTTACTTTGCAAATAGTTTTTCATTATCAAGAATTTCATCGGATAATCGGATACGGCATTGCACTTGGCAAATGGATTTTCATTATCAAGCATTTTCTTCTTAATGACACTATTTGGATGTTCCTTTGATTTCTTTCTTTTGCTTACCCTAATTTCAACACCTTTTATTCTCTTGCCCTTCTTCGACTTCTCCCGTCTTTTGGCAAATAACTTGTCTTCGATGGAAATTTTTCCCGAAAGGTTGGGTTTTAGAGTTAAATCATGGAAAGACAAGACCTTGAGAAACACCACATGATAGGAGGGCTATGACAAGGGGATTGAGTAATCTTGCCAAGATTTACTAGGATTAGTATGGGATGCCTAATAAGGGTTCATCAACTTGATAAGAGTTCTTCTCACCTGGGAGGAAGAGGGGGGGGGGGGGGGACATTGACTTCGTGTGAGGGGGTTGGAATTAGTATCAAGATAAATGCCTAAATTTTGGAAGATGGGTGAGGGACAAGGAAGACGATATTTGGAAGATGAGCAAGGAACAAGGAAGAAGATATGTGGATTTGCAACTCCATCCGAGAGACTATGAGAAAAGTTTATTAAGCCCATCAAAATTAGTCTTTTTCAAAGTTTTTGCAAATTTAAGACTAGGTTTGAGTTATTTGTTGCTTATAGGCCCCACTAGACAAGCCCATTTGAAGCATAATGTCAAACCCATTTAGATCATTATGTGAAGAAGACTAGGTTGTGCTTTCACTTTCTAATGGGTTAGGCCTCCATGTTTCACCATCTTAAATCTGTTTTCTCATTTGATTACCTTGACATTCCCACCCTATCCATATTATTTGTTCCTTTCCCGAAGATTGGTGCATTGTTCAACAATTTTGAATTATGGTACCTTCTATCTTCCGAAGAAGACATGGACAATTCACCTTCTCTCCCTCGCTGTCGATGGAGTCCCCCTCTTCAGTGAAAGAAAATCACAATCCACCGAATTGCTAGCATCTCCAACTAAAAATTCCTTAATATGAACAATGTAATTGTTTCCTTCCACATTAAAATTCAAAAAGTCCTTTATAGGCTCAACAAAATTTGGTGCGTACTCATAATTGTATTTTAGGCGCGATGATTGACATGGCTTAGCGAGTTAGGCCCCAGGATTTGAAGTTAGTGATTTGGGTCGGGACTTTCATTTTTGTAGCAGTGGGACTGTGGGAGGCACATGGCTAACATCTGCTAATATTTGATGATCAAGTGGGAAAAAGAGGAGGATGAAAGATGAGCACATGTGATGTCCAAAAACAAAAACCAAAAGATGCTAGCGAGGTGCCTCTTTACTACTACGAAAATAGTACACATCCTAACTAAATCACAAACTTTTGAACCTGGCAGCTGAAATCGCTAAACTATGTCAACCATGGGGCAGTTACATATATATACATATACATATGTGACATGTTAAAACATTTAATGATGAGCAAAAAGTTTGATTATATAACAATTAGCGAACATTTTAGTTGACCAAAAACATATTCTGCTTGAATGATGTGAAGAGTAAGTTTAAAATACTTGATGATGGCTTCGTTGACAGGTGCTAGAAGAAGGTTGTGGAATAATGAGCTTCTTCCTTCCCGGGAGCCAAGTTCCAGCCTCAGCCTCCACCTGGTTCAGGCATAGGATTAATATGGATCCCCACCTCGAAGATGATGATCCGGTACTGTTGTTGATTGTCCCTAATACGTGTCCGCATGATGCAGCAACCTCCAGCTCCTCCAACATATCCACTCTTTCTGTGTGTGTTGTTTATAAGTATGCACTTATGGCAATGGAAAAACAACATGATCATCCCGGCATGATCCATCTTGCTATCGAAAATGTTTCCAAGGGTGTGAAGTTGGCGTTTATCCCGATATGGTTTGGATATAAGGAGCAAGAAAGTAATGAAGAAGAAGAAGAAGATATGACGTGGGTTGTAAGCAATTGGATACTTGGGGACGACAAGTTGCAACCTGGAGATCTACTCAAAATTTTCGTAGGGGGTGGTCTGTTGGGTTATTCCAAAGTAAAGGTGAAGGAGATTGGTTGTCACATCAGAGCAACTTATACGTCTCAACAAGTTCCGACTCAAGTTACTGTACCACAGGCTACATACATGCAGGGCACAATGAGCATTTTTATGTACGGCAACTACTAAAGATAAAATTGGCTTCTTCTGCCACAAGAGTGCTTCATTCCATTTGTTTTTGGATCATACTTGTACCCGTTTCTAGTTATCCTTTTCTTATCCCGTAAAGAAACAGAGTAGGTGATATTTTGTGTGACACAAGAGTTTGTGCTTGCATAATTTTCTTGTTGAAAAATTGGATGGTGTGGATGTATGGCATGATCCGGTGACGAGAGAATCAAAGATTATCGATGTTGGCTCAAGGTAACTTAATTTTGGAATATTAATATCTTTGAATTAGTTGCGGATGGTTTCTGTCAATTTGGGGCAAGGTTTCATTTAAAGTAGCAGGGATTTAAGAAATGGAAGGTGGTGCAAAAGAAGCTCAATTATGCATGATTAATGTCTATCATGCTCAAGAAGAGTATAAGAAGTTTGTGGTTTGGAGTATTATTCAAAATCGTGTACAGGAATTTTCCTTTCAGTATTGGAGATGAGAAGCCCAATTGCTTCGAAGTTTGCTTGAGTCATGAGTAGCATGACTGAAGGAGAAGGCTTTTATCAGTTCATTGCGTGCCAAAAATATTGATGTACATAATGTGTCCTTAGGCCGCTCCTTCAAATGCTTCTAGTCAATGCATTATCGCCTGTCTGAAAAGCTTTCTTTTTATCTTTAGACCCCATGAGGTTCTTCGTTGCTTTTGATAAATAAAATTCTGTTGTTGCACAGGAGGAGATGAAGTACTTGTAAAGGAAAATGGTAACATCGAGCCTTGCCCTCAAAGTGTGGTGAAAGGAACAATTCAGGTTGGGAGTTGTTCTCCTGATATGTTTCCCCAAAACAGGATAATTTCTTATGCAAGTGGCGACACTTTGGCAATTAAAGAGGTTTTGGGTTTGAAGTTACGGAAAGTCAACAAGAAGAGGAGTTTGAGCAAAGCTTTGCAGATTTTCATCAAAGGCTTTTGGAAGCCTATGTAGCAAGCAGAGCATAAGATATGATGTTATACTAGAACTATTGTGAATTAATCATGAGAATATGGATCTGGAACACAAGACATTAGATGCACTATGGTCAGGAAGGTGGTACAAAACATGACATTCAGATGGCCCATCCGGAGGATTATACATTGTCTGGGACAAACCACGAGTGCAGGAGGAGCAACAAAGGTTACGGCAGGAGTTTTCAAAGTTCATCTACTCAAGAGGGAAGGCTCATTGTATTGCTGAGGACTTTGATGCGGTTAGAAGAGAGTGAAAGAAAAGGCTGCTGCTCGGGGACAACATCATTTCAGTAAGTTTTAACTGTTTCGTTGGTAAAAATTGGGAATATCCTTCACTTGGCTTGGTTAAAATTCAAAAAGAACCGACTAAGTTGGACATATTTTTTGATTTCTGCTGAATGGTTGGATATTTGGGGAAACATTACACAAAGATCTTTGATCTGAGAAATATTTGATTTCTGCCACCTCATTTTGGAAAGTTCTGCTTCGAAGAGAACAGTTTCAACATTAATCCATAAAATTCAACATGAAACAATAAACAAAAACTGTATTCAACAAAGTAAATATTACAAACTACTGGTTTTAAGTATATCTACAATAGCATCCATTGCACACTTTTTACAAGCAATTGAATGAACATCTTCATCCAAAATTGGCCACCCAAACCTATGCAATGGATATAAGTTACATAATCTATCTTTCATCCTAATTAGATGAATGGTGATACATTTCCAACCCTGGAACTCTTCGCGAGTTCAATGGACTTTGATGTTAAAATTTGCATTCTCTAATTGGATGCATATATGTCAATTCCGATTTGAGGTTCAACGCCATGATAAATGTTTGCAAGAACTCCATATGAATATATTGCATCAAAATGACCCTTTTTGGCAAGATATTCAAGTAATGTAAGAGCAATATGAAGAGAATTTGAATTGCTGCCGTCAAAGAAGACTTGCAATAAAACTTCTGTCATGGACTCATGGCATTTGGATTTCCCTCATTGAAACTTTCTTTTTTTGCAAAGAATGCCTCAAAACCTTGATTCCAACGTTGGACTGTCAACAAACTATCCACACCAACATTTATTCACAAAGCAGGATGAAAAGATGCTTGATAGAAAGTTTTGCAAACCAATTGGAACAAAAACACATCATGAAAATCAAAATGAGCAAGAAGTTGTAGTATGAGTAATATAACTTCAAATGGCATCTCCGGAAAACGTCTATGCTCATCCATAATGCGGAAGGAAATAGGGATATATGAATTTTGTTTGTTGATTTTTGCACGTTGCACAGCATCAAGGGCCATGCTTGTTATGCAAAAAGGCAAAAAAAAAAAAAAAAAAAAAAAGGGGGGGGGGGGGATAAAAATTAAAAATAAATATTCAAAAACCATTTAACCCTATATTCAATTTAGTTACTTTTCAGGAAAACAGTGCTCAGTGGAAGCTTTAATCTCTTGAATTTCTTCGTTTCTTGGATAGAGTGAACTGCAAATAGTGTACAGTTTCTCATATTTGATTTTCGCTTCATCCATTTCTGTCCACTTGCAAACTAACTCCTTAGCACACAGGTGAAGCTCATTTACCATATTAATTTCTATCAACAAATCTTCATCCATATCCACATTACCTTCAACAATTGGAGCTTTTTGTTGTTGTCTTGTGCTTTTTTTAAGACTTTGAAGTAATCTGCCATTTCCAAACAACTTTCCTCCAACCTCTTTCCCCTGCCTTTCAATAAGCATTCTGTCATTCCATGCTAAAAATGTTGGGCACTTTCTCACGATAACCGGCAGACCCTCTTGGAAGACACGGTCAACATAACACAGCTGTAAAGGAGTGAAATGTATTAAGTATAAAATTATTGTAACAATATGTTATCAAAGTTCATATACAAGATATTTATTTATTATAAACTTACAATCAAGAATGCCAGCGGTCCTGTGAAATATTTCTTGCTAGGATCCATTTCCCAAATAGTCTTGGCAGCTTTTAAATTTTCAATGACATATTTGCACCAATTAAACTCCACAGCTTGGCTCATACATCCTTTCAGGCTTAGAATATCTTGGTTGACATAGGAATTTCCGTTTGATCTGATCAATGTGTTTGTAACTATAACCAAGAAATTCTGCTTGAACATGTCCGTTGCAGCTCCAGATTCTTTAATTTTATCAACCACCATGCTGGCTGTTATTTTAAATTTATCAACTACAGCAAACTGGGATCTCCAAGTTTTTTGTCTTTCATTTTTGTTGCTTGGTTCTAATACTATATCTCTGGTGCCCTGAGGCATTCCGAGCGTATCTTTCACATCTTTCTCAGAAATATTTAGATTTCCATTTGTCATCACAATGGCACTACTCCCTACATCATAATTCTTCAAAATCAAGAAGCCAAGCTCATGAGGGAGTGTTTTGAGTTCAAATTTCAACAAGCTTCCAAAACCTGCAGCCCTAACCCACTTTCGTTGGGGTTCAGACAAGTGTTGAACCATTGTGGACAAAATATTTGGGGAGTTGTGTATTCTGGTTCGTGACAAGAAACTTCGACTTTGATGACAAGCCTGTGTAAAAAAAAAAATATCTTGTTCAATTGTGTGTTTGCTTTATAGGGTTTTAATGTGTAAAAACTGTACAAAGATTCAACACTTGAAATTCAAAACAATTCAATAATAGTTCAACAAAGATTAAGCAAATTTGAAATTCGATTATGTTTCAACAAAAATTTCACAAAAGAAGATTCAACACATTTGAAAATTCAAAAACAATTTAACAAAGATTAATATTACTCAAAAGAAAAAGTACTATATTCATATATACCTTCTTAGTAAACTTATGCGCTTGCTTCCTTGCTACGTGTTTAATTCTCCTCTTCTTTGAAACATTTTCCTCAACTTGCTCTTGTCGAGATGAAGATTCTTCAACGAGGTCTACCTTTTCTTCAATTTGGTTTTTGGCTTTTCCAAATGCTGCTTCTTGAAGCCTCTTGGATGATCTCATGCGTTGTCGTTTTACTGTTTTTTGATGAAACACAGACAGTAGAAAGAAGCATTCAGAACAGTTGAAAAATACTAACTGCATAGTAACTTCTGATTTTAACACCAATTGACTAAAATTCAAAGTACATACATAACAATGATTCAATAGTTATGAACCTCAATGATTCAACATAATAATTACATGTAGGAAAATTTTAACATAACAATAATAAAGTTCAATACAAGTGTAACCAAACGATCAGAATAGCTATCGTACTTTACGAAAATTGTAAAATGGGTATCGTACTATTTTTCTTTACTTATTGACAATCGTACTTTGTTTTTTTATTTCAAAATGAACATCATACTATTTCTTCATCTAACGAAATTAACAATTGGACCAAAATGCTAAATATAATTCTTTATTAAAATAAAATTATAATTTCTAACTCTTTCTCTTCTTCCCTTTCACCTCTTTTCCCACCCCACCTCCGCCCATATCCACCGGCCCACTATCCCTCCTCCCTTCGCCCAAATTCATCACTGTTTCGTGAAATAGTGTCTTATAAGGAGACATTAGTGTTATGTTGTACTATGTAATTATGTGGGCCCAGAAATTTCTTCCTCCATACTTTATAGTGAAGTAGAATACAATTACATCACTATTTACTTGATTTGTTTCTTGATGGTAACTTTGAATTTTGAACCGAGTTTCTCGGTCATTGCCATCAGATTAGCTTCCAAACTCCTTTACAAACTGCAAAGCCCATTTCGTTTTCCGTAACCCTAATTTTGCATTTATTCATGCGAGAGCATTCACGAATGTTACTCGTAACGAGGGGTGGCGCGAAATTGGATAGGAACGTGAACACAACAGCGGCGGCAACACTGAAAGATAGAACAAGATGATGAAGGCAGCGAAGAAAACTGCGGCGACTTCAACATCCTCATGAGATTGAGTTTGCCAAATGTTCCCACTGCTGATATATATTGATTCCCCCCCCCCCCTTCTGCTTTATCCGTCACTGCATTAATTTTTCTGGTTATAATGACAAATAATGTTTCATAAGTTTGCTTGGAAAAATTCAACAAAGTTCACGAGCAAACTAAATCAAAAGAAAAAGCAATCCCACAAAGTGATGGCAGTGGCACGGCAGATTTATGGTGGTGGTGGGGAGTTTGGTGGTGGTTATGGGCATAAGGAGATGAAGATTATACAAGTGTAAAAGGAGGGGGAATAGTTGTAAATATTTGTTAATTAATTTTTGACAACATCTCTTCCAGCAAAAGTACGATACCTATTATGAAATAAAAATCAAAGTACAACAGTTTATTGGATAAAAAAAATAGTACGGTACCCATTTTTAATTTTAAGTGTTAGTACGGGAAAAAAAAATTTCCGCCCCCCAATGTATTCACTCGATTTCACTTTACCCCCAAGTCAATACTCGCACCATATGACACCTCAAACAAAAAACGTGTTGCAATTGACCCCCCGGAGCTTTTTCGGTGGGACATTTCTGTTAAAATTGAATCACGTACAACTCAAGTGAGGGCATTATAGGTATTTCAGATTTATTTTATTTGTTCTTCCTCTTCCACTCCAGCCTTCGTTCTTAAGCCCGGCCACTCCACCTCCGGCATTTTTTCCGACAAATCAAACATCCTTAATTTCAGAAACTCAATCTGCAATATCTTCCATTCCACAAACTCCAAATCAAACTAAACCCAACAGATATTGAAGAAACCAAACCCCAGATCAAACCATCCATCTGAATCTTTTACAAATAAATAATTAATGAAAATAGAAGGAAGAAGAAACCCAGATTTTGGGAAGAAAAAGATCAGAAAAACGAAGAAAAAATCAAGATTAACATACCAATCCAAACACAGATCCTACAAAGCCCATCAAACACAGAAACCATTATTTGTTTGTGAAAAACAAAAAACAAACAAAAATAATTTTTAAAATGGGAGCTCTTGACTGTAATCACTAGACAGCAAGCCAGAAGGACGAGAATAAACCAGAGAATAAACCAAAAATGTCTTGACTAAGCACAAGGAAAATTTCCATCAACAGCAGAATACATTGAAGCACAACTAGAAACTCCAAATTTGTGTGTACAATCTGATTGCTTTACAACTTCAAGCTCTTATAAAATTGTACAAATTTGGAGAGTTTCTAGGTTTCTTGGAAGGTGATACAGGGAGGAAAGAAATCAAATTATTTGTTTCACTTTCCTCCGGCTCTTCCACAAAGACTTACCAAGCATTCATAAACCCGATTTGGATCTGATTTGTTCTCTTCTTCCCTTATAACCTCCCTTCCATTTCTTCCCATCTCCTAGCTACTGTCAATGGTGGACGCCACTGAACCAGAACCACCGTTGCTTCATCGCCCCTCTTTCTGGCCTTCGGGGTTTCCTGGCCTCCAATAAGAACACGGGCGGCACTTTCCCAATAAGTCTTCAACAGAAAAACAAACCCAGATTCGAGACACCCAGTTTCCGGTTGATGGATGGCGCCGGTGGAGGACGGAAGGGAGGAGAGGGAGATCAGATCGACGATTTTGTGATGGGTGCAAATCAAATCAACGATTTTCCCTCTGTTTCTGGTAGATTGATGGCGCCGATGGAGGATGGAAGGGATGAGAGGGAGAGGAGAAGATGGAAGCGTGTGGAGTGAAACCGTGGGTGAGGGGTGGGTGGGGCTGTTTCAAAAGACCAGTCAACAAAGTATGTGAATGGACATATTTGCCCTTTTCGAATTGATGAAAATGGTGAATTTACCGAATTTATATCGAAATATTACACCGATCAGATTTGGGGGGTAAATTGGGACGTATTTTTTGCTTGGAGGGTCATATGGTGCAAGTATCGGTCTGGAGGGTAAGGTGAAATTGGTGGGATACTTTGGGGGCCGGAGAATTTTTTTTCCATTAGTACGATACCCTCTTTGGTAGTTATTCCTAGTTAATAAATAGATTCAACATAACGGTCATAAGATTGAACATATGTGTTCTTGAAACTAGATTCAACATAAGTACTAGAAGATTTAACATAATAATCATGAGTATCAGAATAAAACATCACCTGCTCTTTCACCATTTTCTTCTTCCATTTCTTCTGCTCGTGCTGCTGTTATTTGCTTTTCTTCGTCCTCAACTGAATCAGTTGCATCGATTGGATATCTGTGATTTGAATGACAAATGTATATTAAAATTCACTATATTTGTCTAAGATTCAACAATTATAAGACTAAGATTGAACATAAAATATCACTCTTTTTCAAAATTTTCTTTTTCAATTCTCTGTCCCTGAATGCTGTTGTTTTTGATGCTTCTTCCTCATCTAGATGAGCTTCCTCACTTTGTTCATTTGTGATTTGAATGGAAAATATGTCATGCCCCAATCCGGGCCTCTACATTGACCCTGAATCGAAACGCCAAACAAACTACCTTGCGTCAAAATTGGAGGTAGATCCCCCAGCTGGTTATACGATGGTTGCGCATTTCAGTCATCCAGAGCACGACAGCGCTTGCAGCAGCTCAACCTCTGCTGTGAATTTCCTCAAAACCGCTTAAAACACCCCAAAACAGCCACAACTTCTTACCGGACTTTTGTCGAACACTTGACGGACATCCTACCCAACCAAGACCAAACTCCATCTTCATCCCCCATAATTAATTTGTATATCAACTCTCAAATTATACATACTACCCAGACTATAAGATGATCCATAAAAATTTACATGATTTTTCAACCGTGGTTTACCCTTTGTATACAGTCCAATTTTCTTTTCTTCTTTTCAATGAATACCCCATGAAAAACAAATAAATTAATATTAAGCAACAGCTCAACCAAAAGGGAGCACGCTCAAGGAAACTAGGAGCATGGCCTATGCACATGAATCTTCTTATCACTCCATCAATTAGATATACTTCTATTTCTACTAAAATTTCCTTCTACCAGATCTTGCACAATATCGAGAAAAAGTGTTAAGGAAACAGAAATTCAAAGAGGTGTTAGAGTTACCAAGGCTCTCTCTCTCAGACTATAAGATGATCCATAAAAATTTACATGATTTTTCAACCGTGGTTTACCCTTTGTATACAGTCCAATTTTCT
>JAOWAN010041640.1:0-15341 GCA_028566635.1 Lobelia cardinalis | reverse complement strand
AAAATAATAAAAAAATACTTCGGTGACTGAATGTAAATTTCGGGTATAGTTGAGTGATTTTTCTTGCACTTTACCCTTAAAATTATAAATGTACTTTGATCTAATGGCTGAACATAGGGAAGGACTTCTCCTCTTCCTTGGTTTTCGTGCATTTGGTAAAGTACAAAAAGTTGAATGCAAGAATTGGAATACAATTTTATTGTTTAAAAAAAAGTAATAAAATGTATACCGCATATATATCCATCTATTTTTTTTCTTTTTCGGATAGTTCTGTCAATAGTAATTTTATTGACTTATTTATTATAATAATTCAAATATATTAAAATCTTTCCATCTATATTATATTTTTAAAAATATATAAAATTAAAATATAAAACAATTTTTTTCGAATGTCATGCGGACACGGCAGTAAACTTAATTGAGAAGCATTAATAAAGACCCGCGCTTAAAAGTCAACTATTATTCGAATCCCTTTTCACTTTCCCTTTCCAGACCACAAGAGCCATAAATCCGTCAAAAAAAATCTTTGAAAACAAAAAATGGCTCAAGTGTACGTAGGCAACTTGAATTCTAGAGTTTCTGAAAAAACCATAGCTGACGAATTTCGGAAATATGGTGCTACACAGTATGTTAGGATCAGTAGAAAGTCTCCAAAGTATGCATTTGTTGATTTTGATGATCGTAATGATGCTCTTTCGGCTATTCGGAATCTGGATGGGATAAATGGATGGCATGTTAATCTCTCCCACCAGTTTAAGGGAGGTGGTGGCCGTCGTGGTGGCCGTCGTGGTGGCCGTCGTGGTGCAGCTGAGGAGTTGAAGTGCTGTTACGAGTATGGGCAGCCCGGTCATTTTGCTAAAGCTTGTCGGCTTTCTGGGAGAGGTGCTGATCAAAGAGTTGATGCATGCGGGAGGATAGACAGGTATTTGAAATTTGATTTTGGTTATTTCTAACAATGTTTTCGAGCTGTCTAATTTAATAATCTCGTATTGCTATTTTTGTCTTTGTTGTTCAGTTTTGTAGTTAGGAACTTAATGCTTCAGTTAGAAAGTGTAATGATATTTGTCTTAATCAAGTTAGGGGTAGGAGTTGACCAAAGTTAACATGAAAATCGGCTATACAGAGAGATAGGAAAGACTATATGGTGACTTGACATTGAATCGCATGGAACGACTGAAAAGAATTCATGTAGCTGACCCGAAGTAAGGCTTTGTTGTTGTTGTGGTCATTGTTGTTTTTCGGTTTTGTAGTTCATTGTATTCCTCAAAAGAGTACTTCCCTAAAACCAAGCAGACCCTTGAGATTCCATTTGAGTTAGTTCATCAACATAGAAAGGTTCAGTCCCACTGTACATTTTTCCTTGTCTTGATGGAAAAAGTTAGTAAATCATACATGATTATGTATCTAATTTTGGTCCGAGCTTACTCTGATTGTTAGCAGCTTTAGTTTTCTGTGTTATTCAGTATTGTAACTAAGTTTCTGAAAAGAGATCGTTGAATTTCTCAGGGAAAACATAGCTTATGTGAATAAGGTTCAATCAAAGGTTGAGGATGATGAAGTCCCACGTGAGAAAGTGAATATTGTTAGCGAAAGGAAGATAATACGCTTACTCGAAGAAGACACCTTCTCCGTTGGGGAAATGGCTCAGAAACGGAAGACAAAGTTAGAAGAGAAAGAAAGGGTTGTCGAAGAAAATGACAGCCTCAGACGTATGCTGAATGAAGCAAATTCAAAGATACGTGAAGCTAAAGCCCAGGAAGAGGAAATTACGTTGAAGTTTAAGATACAAAGTGAAGAGTTGAAAAAGAGTCAAAACCAAGTAATTTTTGCTAGAACAAAAGCAGAGGATTTAAGTTTGATTGTTAGAGAACTCAAAGCTGAGTTAGAAACGATGTTGAGAAAACACAGAGCTGAGTTGGAAACAAGTAAACATGATGCGTATTCTGCTAAAGCCAGGGAGGCAGAAATGAACTCGAAGTTGAAATTTGTTCAGAGAGAGTTAGAAAAAGTTAAGAATGATGCATCTTTGTTGATGACTCTTGAGGAAGCGCTGCGAAAAAGTGAAAAGACGGTTGTTCAGTTGCAGAAGAAGCTTAATGAGGTTAAAGGAGAGAAAGAGACTTTAGAAACTGAAATGAAGAATATTAGAGGAAAGGCAGATGAATGGAGAAAAGCAGCCGATGTGGCAGCTGCAATATTTGCTGTTGGTGTGGAGATCAATACCGAGATATCAGAATCCGAACCTCTAGTCATGTGCTATAATAACCGAGCTACAAGAAGTATATCGAGTGGAAGGGTGAGAGAAGCTCTGTGGTACTGTAGAATGGCTGCTGCATTAGACCCAAGCTTTCACGAAGTACATTTGACAGCTGCAAAGTAAGTTTTCAGTTGCTTTTGCTTGCACTAAAATCCAAGAGAATTCTCATTAGCCACAAATGGGTAGAATCAAACCTGTTTTGAAATTTCCATTCTAGTTTCTCAGCATGATTGATATATTCTTCTATCTCTTACTGAGTACTAACAAGTCTAATTGATCTCTTTCTAGTAATGATGCTGAAATTTCTGATGGGAATTTTAGGAAAACCACAAAAAGGTTGCTAGTTTGGCTTCATGCGTATGGCTTTTCCTTGGACTCTTTTGCTAAAGGGTAGTTTCTGTAAGGAGCAAGAATTTGTAGAAGTGGTCGTAAAAGGCGAGTAAAAGAAGAAACGTTATTTAAGATAGAGAATGAAAGATCATGTCGTGCATGGTAAGGAAGACAAATATTTCTCCTTAATAATTGTAGGTATAGAGGGGGAGAAAATGGCAGACTGTGTGACAATTTAATAATTCTCTCCTGCATTGTGAATTATTTCAGCTGATAACTGTATACTGAATATTGAATATTTCTGGCCAGATTGAAATTCATTTAATCCTCAATTAGTTCTTTCTTACAGCATTACCACTTTTTATTTGGTTGGATTTTATGTCTCAACCAAGGACCAAGGCTGTTTTAGTACAGAAACTGGAACTGACCTCCTAGCACTCTGTACCACATCAGAAAAAGTTACAGCATAATGAATATATTATATGTTTCTTAAGGAAGGGCTCCTGATGATCTATCATCTATTATATTGGCACATTTAAATTGTGTTTGGAAATCCTTTTGAGCTGTGCAGAGAGATAAATTGGTGCACCTCTTTGGTAATTTTGTTTCTCTCCTTCCTTCCACTTACAAAAGTACGAAACTCATAGCAAGTGTCCACTAACTATGATTCAAAGTTATGTTTTCCAGATATCGCTTAAGGTTTCCTCAATTGCATCCTAGCGTGTGGGCTAGGTATGAGTAATGAGATGTGGACATGACCCTAATTGATTTATCTGCCTATGGCCTATTTGAATGCAGTATAGCCTTCATTTTCACCCTCATTTTTGGTGAGCAACTGCAGTACTGCCATTCTGCATCACAATGCTGATTCGTTGTCATCAGCTTCAATGTCAGGAGATGAATCACTTTACACATGGTATATAATAGATGAATTGTTGGATGTTAGCATACATTTAGAGTGTCATCATTTTACTTCTATTGGAGGACTGCCCAACAGTTCAACCCAAATTGAGGGGTCTTTCTGATGTATGATCTCTTTGAATACGAGGATTTAGTTAGGATTCGTAGCATAGATTCAAGTCAGGAGAGGATTAATTCATGCATCTTGTCTTCATCCCTGTCACTTTCACTGATAAAGAGACTTCGAAACTGCACTAGGCTTTGAAATCAGTGCCAGAAACTCTACCATCTAGTGAACTGAATTTGATTGCCTACTTTTTCCATTTTGCATCTCTGCAAAAAAAATTCTGTGCTAGATATGAGTATCGAAGTGCAGATTTAAAGCAAATGAGAAGCGTGGGCATGCTTATCCAGATAAATCAACCGGCACATCAAATTTTGAATGCGAGTCGAGAAAGACTCCATTGTCTGGTAAATGGCTGCTGAATTTGTCGAACTACCACTAGAATTCTTCTATCCATGGTGTTTCTTTTCTATTTCTAGTGGTAAACCTTAATTTCACTTTTTCCCTTTTTCTTTTTTGACCCAAAGGGTGCAATCAGCACGGGAATTTCATGTATTTACTGGATCTCTTTCTTGCTTTGCTTGACCATGTCTGCAAATCAGTAACAACACGAGTCGTGTGTTTATGTACAGTGTACTACATCCCTGTTGCTATCTGCGACGATTTAAAAGATTGCATTGGAATAGAAGAATTTGAATCTGCGCTTTGACCATCCAACTGTGAAGACAACATTACAACCACAGAACCATCTTTCTTGAGTTGTTGACCTGCTGCTACTTAGTTCCGTTCTGAAGAATTAATGTCACTTGGCCATTGTGTCCACAAGCCAATAATAAATCATCATAGTTATTAGTTAAATGACATAATTGGCAAGAACTTGGAAACACCTTGAAGATATTATATTCTCCATTGTGTAGAAATATGGGCTATGTTGTATTCTTATCCTGCAGCTATGACGTGTTGAATGCTACTAATTCAGAACCTGTTGCTATGTAGGCTTGTTTGTTTTGGTTTATAGTGCAAGGCTTTCGATGAATAAGTTATTTCCTTTACAATAGTTCCATCTTGATCATACTTGATGGAAAAAAAGTATGAGCATGCATGCTAAGCATTTACATGAAAGATTCAGTGGTCTTTTCTCTATTTTGTTTAAGTGCTACTAGATTTTGTTAAATTTCATACTTTGATAGGGTTTAGTTCTTACTTGTATGATTTCCTGGTGCTGTTTTCTAGTTGCCATCTACTGTTAGGAGAGACTGAAGATGCATTATACAATTACTGTAAGTGTTTGGAGATGGGAAATATGGTTTGCCTGGATAGGATATTTACAATTGAAGCTGCTGATGGGCTCCAAAAGGCACAGGTACCATATTTCAATTATTCCTTTTCTGTTGTTGGTATTCAAGTTTTAGTTTTAAGCATACTGTCGATATCATTTCCTGAATACGTCATTCTGATGCATTTTTCTTGAAGTTCTGTCTTTGTGATATTCATGTTTGATTGATTGTAGATTTTCAATCGGATTGGTTATGCAAATGGGGATATATGAGATATTCATGTTTGAGTATGTGTATTGCATGCAAATTTGATGATCCAAGGAGTATAGTTCGTGAAACACATTCATTTAAAGCATCCAAACATTCTTCCGTAACTGTACTGTATATATTTCTGCAAAGACCTCTAACATCAAGTTAACTGAAGCCTTTGCATTCTGTAACGGTGACAAGATGAGTTTGTTGTGTTTTGACCATTCTAGACAAATACCGATATTTACAAAGGTTTCATGCTCTCCAAATAACAATAAGGGAGGCAGAAAATTTGTTCTCCTCCAAGTTGAAGATGAATTCGAAGCAGCAGTTTGATTAGTTCAGTGCCTGTTAACCTCAAACCTGTAACGAAAGTTCCGAACGTGTTCCTTTTGTGTTAAATAGTTATTTGATCATAACATAAATGCTTGTCGGTGATTTTAGACATATTTGAAGATGGGTTAATTTGCAAGAATTTGTGATGGCAAGAACGCTGGCTTAAGGATGTATGATTATCCTTCTATCTCTTCTTCTGAGACAAGCTACGATGGAAGCTAAATGGCATATGACTTCCTTCTCAAGGGGATAGGACCAGGGGAATGAAAATGTTGTTATAGATCGGGTGGGGGGTCTTTTTGGCATATGGAAAGGGAAGGCAGATAGCGCTCTTAGCTTGAGTAGGTGGGTGCAATTACTATAGTGGACAGGGCGAGTCTTAGAGATGGTTGGAACTTGGAAGGTTTTTCTGTATTTGAAGGTACTGTTGGACTTCTCGAATAACTACTAGCGCTTAGTCTCTAAACTTGTAAATCTCAAGTGCTTGACTACTAAGATATGTCCTAAAACTTATAGGAATACTTTGTGGATATTTGTCTTATGATCATTTAGGATATCAAAGATTTGATTAGTTGTGCTCTGTGCATTGAAAACTTAGTAACACTACTTGATTATAGTATGTTCTAGGAAATGCTTGTGAGCTTAGTTTATGATATCTTGGTGTATTAGGGTTTTGGTTAGAAGCCAAAATTCTTTTTGATGGTTACTTTGGTTATAGTTGACAATTAATGGATTGGTAGACCGGGTAAATGTGAGGCCAGAGCTTATATTTTGCTCTATTAAGGAATTATGTTTTTATATACATCTATGAGGATTGGTTGCTATGTTTAGTGGCTACGCTTGATTAAGGTTGATATACACCAAGTAGTATCTGAAAAATTTACTAATCATAGATTATAGTATAATGGAAGCTCTGTGGTTTTAGATTATCGTTGTTGGAAATGCTTTGACATTTGATTTGTGTGAAAGATCTAATTTTATACTCTCTCCGTCTCATTTATATTGGCCAACTTTCTATTTTTGTATGTCTCAAAGTTTTTGGCCACTTCAATTTTTAATAGACATTTATTGCTTACTTTCTCATTATACCTCTAACTACCAATGTATTTACAAAGTAAATTAATTGCAACTTAATCATTAATAAGGGTAAAAGTGGAAAAAAGAGAAAATTTGAAAGCATTAATTGCAAACCTTAATCCATGAGTTTTTGGCCCTGGCCAATATAATTGAGACGGAGGGAGTAAGGGTTTGGTTAATTAATTGAACTTGCAGTACTAGAATAATTGATCAAGGGATGATATGATGTCTGCTAGTGTTATGTTTCTGTTGAAATTACTTAAAAAAAAGAAAAGACCGGAGGGGACATAGACCTTACCCTAACCTTTATCATCTCTCGGAGCAAATCCTTGCACCAACAGCACATAATTGTCATAGATAACAGATAGAAAGGAAGCACTTTGATTTTAGAGAAAGAAGTCAGAGATGTTAGGAGAATCCAAGTTGGGGTGAGAGTCCAACCTACCATGTCCTTCCTCTTGCTTACTAATACCAATTTTGTTTTACCAGTTATGTATGCTTATCTTCCAAGTTACCGGGTTTATTTGGTACAACCCCATTCTTTTCATATGGGCTTTGGTCGGCTGTTTGTGCTATTATATGATTGGTGAATCTGAGGCCTGATGCTGTCATGAATTTCTCTTGCTTGGTATAGTTGTTACATTTGGTTTCTAACAGTGTATTTCCCTGCTTGCCAGAAAGTTGTTAATTGCACGAACCAGTCTGCTGAACTTTTGCAACATAGAACTTTTGCTTCAGCAGCCGAGGCCTTGGGAGTTCTTGCCGAGGCCTTGGTCATAAGTTGTTACTCGGAGAAACTACTTGAAATGAAGGCAGATGCTCTTTTTTTAGTATGTATGACTGTACATCTCAAATATTTTGCTTAAGTTGCTTATCTTTTAGAACTTCAACTAATCAGTTCATAATATTTGTAACTATTATTCGTTCTGAGCAATGTCTTTTTTTGGTGGCATGTAACAGATGCGGAAGTATGAAGAGGTAGTTCAGCTGTGTGAGCAAACTCATGATTTTGCTAAAAAGAATTTTGCAGCTGTAGGTGTTGCCGACCCCATTACAAAAACGGATGGGTTTGACAGCCGTAACTCATTAAATCTGTGGAGGTGGGACCTGCTGTCTAGGTCTTACTTTCATATGGGTAGGCTTGAGAGAGCTCTTGAATTAACTGAGAAACTAGAGCAACGGAGATCTGGCGAGGACAAGTAATATGTACTCCTTCATTATGAAACCAAACATTGCATTTTTTCATGCTCAATTTAATTGGTATTTTGTTCAATATTTGGTTTTGAAGCCAACACTTATTTTGTAGGCATGAAAGCAGGAGTAATGAGTCATCCAGTTCTTTAGCTGTCACTGTACGGGAACTTTTACGCTGCAAGGTGTGGTGCACCTGCATTTGGGTTCTTGGTTACTTTTTGGAGCAAATCTTGGGGTGGCAATATATCAAGTGATCTTTCAATTCTTCCCCCCTTCCTCCCCCAACCGAACCACATCAATGATCAAACCAAACACCATCAAGGAAATAAAAAGAAAACAAATAAATGAAGACATAAACTGATTAGTTGAAAGGATACAATTTTTTACTAGGGTCATGCTAAGGGACACTCGTTAATACTTGGACACTAGAATTGAGGGTACCACGTCAAATATTTTTGAGGCGTCTTCTTAACACGTGTCCCATGTTTACTATATCTCCTTGACGGTGATTATGCAACTGAAAAACAATTGTGACCGTATTTATGCCTTTATGTGTGTAACTTTGTAGTATTTGTATTAAATCGCATTTAGCTTGTACTTTATATCTTCTGCTTTTTAGTCGTTTCGCAGCATGACTCTAGTCCTTTAGAAGCGCATGTTCTTCTTTAATCTAATATTAGAATTAGGCTTCCTTCCATAATTTCCATTTAGATTAAGAAATATGCATGGGATATTGCTGTGTATTTTTGCTGTCATATTCACTAATTAGTCCAATTCGTGGAAGAGTAAAGTTGCGAATAATTTATTTTATTAAATCTCTAACATTTTCGTGTTTTTCAATTTCAGAATGCAGGCAATGAGGCCTTTCAGTCTGGGAGACATACAGAAGCAATAGAGCATTACACGAATGCAATATCTAGGAGTGTTGAATCACGTCCTTTTGCAGCTGTTTGCATTTGCAATCGTGCAGCTGCACACCAATCATTAGGCAAATTAATTGATGCAATTGCTGATTGTAGTCTAGCCATAGCTCTTGATGGAAGTTACTCTAAGGTTTGCCTTCAACTATGTGTTTCTTGGCACTCAAGTGGAACTCTCATTACTGGCAATTAAGTATGAAAGATTTATTTCTATCAATTGATGAACCTGACGTACATGGCCTGGGTTTCTAGCTGTTGGTTGAATGATTCCCTGTTATTATAGGGAAAAGGTTTTTAGATCTTTATGTATCAGGTTTTGGTTGATATTGGCCATCACAATTTTTTGGTCAAATGGGCCCATAAGAGTGTTGAATTTGGAGTTTTGTTGACAAGCTGACCGTGAATTATCAGGAATTGAACTATCAATACTATGCATTATTATGGAGGAAATATCCTTGTGGTGTATACTCTTGCCTGATGGAGGTCAAAGTAAGAGGAGTGAATTGCGTGGGGGATAAGGCAGAGCTTGCTACCTAGCTCACCCACACTGGTTTTGTGGTCCTTCCTCCGCTCCCTGAAGAGGTGGACAACAGTCGAGGAGTATACTACTAGTCTTCCTTTAGATATTAGCACCATTGAACTGAATAAAAAATGTGGATAAGAAGTTAGCAATTCTTTATAGTTGGCACTTGGTAAGCCTCTTAAAAAAAAGCCCGGGATGAAGCAGATTGAGACCGCTGTTTTGGTTGTATGACAGACCTAGATTTGTAAAGGAGTGTTGGAGCAATTAACTATCCACTAGCCATTAAGGGGTGTCCTGAGTTGATCTTTTTTCCTTCTGTCCTTTTCTAGTATAAAAGCTATTCTAAAGTTTATTTTTGAGGATATCAATTTATCAATCATACTTGTCACATAGAACATATTGCATGTTGGTAATCGAATTGCAATCATCCCCTTTGCAGGCACTTTCAAGAAGAGCAACCTTACATGAGATGATTAGAGACTATTCTGAAGCAGCTAATGACCTACGAAGACTTATATCTGTTCTTAAAAAGCAGTCAGACAAGAAGTCCCAACAGTCTGAAGCACCGGATAGATCAACTGGCTGCAGTGTGAACGACATAAGTCGAGTTCAATGCCGTCTATCGGCTGTTGAAGCAAAGGCAAAGAAAGGAAGCCCCTTGGATCTCTACCTTATTTTGTAAGTCAGTTTTTTAAAGTTTGCTGCGTTATGTTTTTTCCAACATTGTAACTTATTTTACGTAGATTGTTTAAGATTTTATTTGACGTCTAGATATGTTAAGTACCTACTTACGTATAAACTTAAATCTGTCAAAGAGACAGGCTTAACACTCTCTCTAATTTGCGGCCAGCCACTATCTTCATATTTTGGGGACTCGTACATGCAACCTCAATTATCATTTTAACGATCAACTTCTCCCATAATGATTATGTGGAGTCGTGGAGAGACAAAAGGAGGTGTGTCATTTATCTTCTGTAAATAGCCTGAATAAGTATCCATTTTGTCCTTCACCTACTAGAATTAGGTTCTATAAGTAGTCTGCATGTAGATCGATGTTATTGTTTGTAGTGATTGCTATCCGTTCGAAGGTCAGCCCATCTCTTGCAAGGCTGATTGTTTTTGCTCCATCCTGTTCCCTCTTCAGTTTTCGCTGCAATGTCTTCTAAAATCTGTTTGGTGTAGAAGCAAGCTGTAAATATACCTCTAATTATACTACTACCTCCTTCCCACTTGAAGAATTACTACCTGACTAGGCATGGAAATTAAGGGGTTGATTAAAGTGGACGACACCGTCCATGTGGGAGTCCAAGGTCTTCAATAAGTTGAAGCATTTTCTTGGTCTCTTGTGCTTAACTCTTAAACAACAATGGCTGGTGTCAGAGGCATAGGCCAATGAGAATCTCCAAGATGGTGGGAATTTGAGTCACTTATGAGTGGCCACCTACTCTCACTTATGTCCAACCTTAGCCTTGGACTTTTGTGTCGGCCATGTGGTGAGCCTAGTTGGCCAAGTGGCTAGGTGCTCGTTTAGACTGTGGGAGGCGACATGACAGACTTCTTGGGCTTTTGACGATCTTGGTTCTTTTTGGCCTTGAAAAGGATGTCAAGGATTTCAGTAGGGGAATTTGTACCCCACATGCCGCGATGGGAATTTCTGGGGAAGGGGAATTTGAGTCACTTGGTCCCTACTACGCTTAGCACCAACATCATCCATGGACTTTTGAGTAGGCCCGTGGTAAGCCTAGTTGGCCTAAACGCTCCGTGGGACACTGGGAGGCAACGTGGCGACCGAGCTTGGCTCAGGTGTTACAACAATTGTGAATCCTCATGTCCCACATCACTAAGATGGAGGGACATTGAGTAACTTATAAGTGGCCTCCTATGACCACTTAGCACCAACATCATCCATGGACTTTTGGGCAGACTCGTGGTAAGCCTAGTTGACCCAGGTGAGAGTGGGATAGTGTAAGGCGACGTAGTGAACTGGACTTCGGGCTCAGGCTGAGGGTTGTACACAGTAAATATCTATGCTGACATCAGCAGTGCATTATTGCTGATGTCAGATGAGAGCTCGATGACTTTCATTTTGTGTGTTAGTGTCTGTAAGAGGCTTGTATACCACGTACTTGATGCTAAGAGATGGTACATTAAAAGAGGGAAGAGAAGTGTAAGAAAGGAGAAATCAATTAAGAGTGAAAAGGCTGTATATCGTTGACGTACTTATTACATAGAATAGCTAGTACATGTACTACATGCTAGGGCCTAGACCCAAGACATTACAAGTTCATACCTTAAATACTCTGAAAGCATCAAACAAGGGTTTCAAAAACTCGGTGCTGCAATGATTTTGGGTCTGTTATCCTTATTGCAGTTAGGTATATTTTTGTTAACACGAATTGGAGTACTCATGTTACTTCTATGTTTCAATCCGTGTATGAATACTAGCGGACAGCAGTAATCTCAATCTTCTGAGCTTGTTTTTACCTGATTTTTCATTATTAGGGGTCTGAAAGCATCAGATGCTTCTTCAGAAGTCAAGAAGGCATACCGTAATGCAGCACTCAGACATCATCCAGATAAGGTCTTGAGCTTTTGGCTGTTTTTTTCGTTTGTTTTAAGAAATCATAAAAAATGAAAAGAGAAAGTAAATGAACGTTGTTGCATTGGGTGCTATTTGTTTTTGGTACTTATCATAATTATCTATCCCTTATGCAGGCTGGTCTATTCCTCATAAGAAGTGAGCATGGGGATGATGAGCGACTATGGAAGGATATCCTTAAAACAATCCACGTGGATGCAGACAGGCTCTTTAAAATGATTGGGAAAGCAAATGATGTACTTTCAGATTCCACCGAGGTTTGTACCAGCATTCATTTTTATGACTTACTGATTATGCCCATATGTGTGGCGTCAAGGGGGGGGGGGGGTGCACATATGTTCTTTTTTATTGTTGCATTCTTATACTTTTAATTAACCTTAATGTTTCCAACCCAAACATGAGCACATTATTGCTAAACTGAAGGCTGTTTGAGAAAGCCCCCAAACCTTCTGGAACATTCCTACCTCCATCAGATGATCAATTCATCCAGACTGAGACTATGGCATCAACTCCCACCTCAGGGACGGAGCCCTTTAGGGGCAAGGGGGGTGAACTGACCCCCCTGAACTTCTAAATATTTTGAGAGTTGATCATTCAAATTTAAGAAAAGACAGAAGAGTGTAGTTTTACCCCCCTAAACTACGAAAAAAGTATTATTTGGCTCTCCTTAATCTAATGCAAAGCTTGATATACTAGAAAATTTTGCTAAATATATTCATCACAAAAGTAAAAGGTTAGTCTGTAAACTATAGGTTGTCGAAAGTAAGAATTGAATCTAAATTATAATAGGTAAGTTGTTGATAAAAGTTGCAGAGTTGTTAATAAAAGTTGCACTTTTGCTAGTTTTTGTATTTGTAGATTACATTTTTTGTGTAGTGAAAACTTTACCCCCCCCCTCCCTTGTTCTCGATTCCCCACTACGTCACTGTCCCTCCTCCACCGCCACAGGAGGTGTCAAGCCAACAGAAATATTATAGGTAAGGAATATCATCCCAGAAATGCATTTATGAGAAAAGACTGCTTCATTTCGCAATGACTGGAGTATTGCTTCCTTTCAATCACCGGTTTCTGTTACTTTAAATATATATATATATATATATATATATATATATATATATTGTGGTGTCCTGCAGGAAAAATTGAAAGTATAAATTTGAGAAAAATGAAGAAATATGATAGTAAGAGGAGTTTACTATGGAATCAAAACAAAATATTATTATAATTTTATATTTTCCACCTAGAACGTCAAATGGCAACCACAAATGCCGCATTAGTAGCCCGTTAAACATCAAATGGTCGTTATCAATTCCGGTCACATTTGTAGATCAATTAATATTTAATAGATAGGTCACGTTTGCAATCTGAAAAAGACAAAGGTAAAGCTGATGACCCCAAATAGTAGGATGGTCAAAACACTAAATTACAGTAATGAAAATACAAGACCTATGTTTTTATGCTTATTGGTGATAATATTTTCCCTTGACTCAATGTCTTGAAGTACTATAACAAATTTCAGTAGTGGAGGTTTAGAGCTTTGTTGCTATGGTGGTTTGATGAGTTGAGCATGGCAACGAACAGTCTGGTACATCTTATAGTTTCAGCTAGTTAAGTCTACCTCAAAATTTTAATTTTGGACTTTCATGAGCTCCGACTGGTTTGTCGTCTTTCCTTTTCATTGCAAATCTTGAAAACATTTTTTATCAACCCAAAATCATTAGAACAGTCCATGTTGCAGCATCCATATCCATGCTTTGCGGCATCTCAATTTCAGTTCACTTGTATGGATGCAGGGTATGTATCCAGCCAGACCAATTTTGATTTTGTTCACAGTTGTTCCTAGTTTCGCAGTGAAAGCCAACTTATGGCGAGTATTGGAGCCTAAAAGTTTGAACTTTTTGGATTCGGGTCGTATTAACTTCAGATGTTTTGGATTAAAAGAATCATATAAGGGACTATTTCTTACTTGTTAGGTCTTTTTATGAAAAACGTAGAGATATATGAAATTTCGTGCAGTGTCATGCACATTGAAAGTACATGATGCAACACTAGAATACACCTGCACTGTACATCAGTACCCTGATCCTGGCAATATTGATCATGAGTACTGTACTATGTATAAAAAGTCTTGAAAGTTGGTATGAATTTGATTACGATTCCTCAGCCGTACATTTTGTTTGCCATTAACTTCCATTTATACGGTAGTTCCATCATATATTTCATCTTTTATCTTTGCAGAGGTCTAAGTATGATCGTGAGGAAGAAATGAGGAGGGAGGACAAGCATCCATCCAAAGATCCTTGTTAGCTGCTTGAAGCCTTGAAAAGATGGACTTTTCACAGAGAACTTTTTGGAAGAGGTAGAAGCTGGGGGAGTTGCAGTGTTATGCAGATTTGAATCGACTCTGATCTCCATACAAATTGCTTTGGAAACAACCCACCATTATTAGATATTGTCTATATGCTAAAACCTCGAGGAACTACAGCGATACAAAAGCAAGAATCTGCATCACCCCAGTTTCTGGAGTGTTCACATTTTTTTGTTCCATTTTACTGTACACTTTTTTGAAGCAAATTAAGAACCAATATTATTACATCAAAAACATCAATATATTAAGATTACATCAAGAAATAGTCATAAGGAATAATCTGTATATTTTACAATAGCCGAGCTACAAATAGTATGCCTCAAAGGATCTCTGTAAGTGATGTATGACAGAACATATTCAAATGTTGAAGTCGAATTAGATTCTACAGTGCTCATCTGCCTGACGTCCTTAAGAATAAAGTACGTCATGAAAGCTGTAGAACATTTTTAATGAATTTAGGAGATCCGTGTACGAAGAGGAGCAGACAACGGAAGAGGGATGACTAGGACGGCAATGCTAGCGATTGCTGTGAAGTGGAAAACAGTCCGTTAAAAAAGGTACTACCTTCGTCCCAAAATGAGTGTCACAAATTGTTCTCGATCATTTAGAGACGGAGGAACAGTACAGCTGTACAATGATATTAGTGTGTGTGTGTGGGTTATGGATGTGAAGATAAAATCCCTTTGTGCGTGTGCGTGTGCGTTTAGCTTGGTTTAAGACTTTGTGCTAACTTGCCACTGCAATTTCGTTCAGTTGATTGCTGCATGCTAGCCATGCTATAATTGACAATTTTAAGCCTGGCTCTGATCCTTGGTTTAGTTTTTTCTTGTTTTTTTGTTTTTTCAATTAGGGGTTTGTTAATGATACCCACTGACGTGATTTGAATCCATGATTTATTGAAAATATAAGAAACGTTTTACCATTAGATCGTACCCCATTGTCATATATGTCCATTCCCTACTAATTAAATTCCTTTTCATTTTTCCATACAACTTCTGTTTTCTTGGATTGGCCAATTATGGCTATTGTTTCAGAAATACTTAGGGTCAGATTAGAAATGCGATATATGATGATATTGCACTGTTCACTATTTGAATATAAGATGATATGAGTGATATGAGCTTATGAACTAAAAGACTAAATTACCCTCATGATGTGAAAGATTTGAATGTGATGTGATGTGAAAGGTTTGAATGTGAGGAAAGAGGAGAGAGAATATGATGTGAAAGGTTTGAATTGATTTGTGAGAG
>JAOWAN010041532.1:0-15375 GCA_028566635.1 Lobelia cardinalis | reverse complement strand
ACTCTCTCTGTTTCTAAATGATTGTCCACTTTCTAATGAAGTTACTAATTTCACCTTAGCCACTCAACATGTTTCATAGTCCACTTCCTATGCTATAATGGTACCACTAAGGGTTGATTGTGTACATGTGCCACTAATTTTATTTGTGTCAACTTTCTTAAGTTTAAGAAAACCAATATGGAAACTTATTTTGCAACAGAAAGAGTAGTTAATAAATCTGAGATTGCCACTTCTAATTCTACTGCTGCACTTGATATTATTATTTTTGGTACTACAAGGTTTAAATTAGACTCGCGTGAGTTGGCTGTCTTTGTGGTTTGTAATCCGTTGTGAATCTATGAACTGTAGTGCCAAGGCAACGGATCAATATGAATCAGCAAGGAGGAAAGTGGCTACTTTTGTCAATGCATCTGAGTCAAGTGAGATCATCTTTACAAGAAATGCTACAGAGGCCATCAATCTAGTAGCTTATTCTTGGGCCCTATCAACTTTAAGTCCAGGAGATGAGGTCAGTTTTCTTCCTCAACTAACAAGTCCCTTCCAGCATCTTTTTAATGTTAATAATTATAATTCCTACAAGTTAAGGTGGTAAAATGCAATTTGTATGAACTAAAGGGGGTCAACTAACCCCTATCGCTAGCTTGATTAACATTGATATCATCACACTTCGTAACTCGTACATTAAAGGGCCTATGCTTTATGTGCCGTAACCATCTTATGCAGTTCTCTATAAATTTTCTACTATAGGAGCAACCTTAACCGTTTTTCATATTTGTTCATCAAAAATCTTTTCTAATTTTACCTCCATCCATCTTATCATTCACATTTCCTACAATCTTTTTAGCATGTTCATTGTTGGTAGCTCAACAGGCAATTCCGTTCCGTTCCATTTCGCACACAACTGTCCTTTAAAAATTTCCTTTTAACTATATCAACATATGTCAATCACATAACACTTCGGATGCACTCTTCCATTTCACCTGCTGGATTTTATTCATTGATTAATATTCTTATCGACCTGTGCATCTTGATTAATAATTGATCATTGGGACCAAAATTATTGCCTTTCTGCTAGTGCTATCTCTTCTGCATCTAACCTAACTTCCTCTCCATTGGTACACCTCTTACCCCTAAATTTGCATACAATATATACTGTTATTCTCATGGTTATTTTAAACCCTTTTGACTATTATAGCTTGTCTTCACTTTTCTAATTTATCGTTAACTTTATTCTTTGTTTCATCGATGAGGACAATGTCATCGACAAATAATAGGCACCATAAGGTATGATCTTGTACATGTTTGGTTAGTCCATCCATTACTAAAAAGTTACGGGCTTAAGGCCGATTGTTGGTGTAATACTATTGTGATTGGAAACTAATGTTTCTCTCATGCTGTGGTTCTAACTAACGTAGATCATGGACTCCATCATACATATCTCTAGTAACATCAATGTATCTCTCTTTAACCCCTTCCTTGTTCTAGCATGGAGAGATTAATTCTCTAGCAGCTCTCTATGCCTTCTCTAAGTCAATAAAGACCATATACGTAAAATATCTTCCTCTTTTTTGGTGGTTGTCATTTGTTTAATTATTTGTTGCATAAGAGAATACATCATTTACCCCCAAGAAAATCTCACGTGTAGCATACATACCCAATCACTGTTAGAAGATAAATATAAGTGAATGGTAAGAGCTTAAAAATGCAATTGAATGTACAATGGATGAACTTGACACAAGTGGTATAGTGAGGGGATTCTTGTGCACTTTGTTTACCCAATGTTTTTTCATCACAAATGCATAAGAAGAAAAGAAGTGTTAAACCATCTATCCCTGGGCCACCGCACATTTCATTGTTGGACTTTTAGTATCTGGCTATACCTTACAGCCTCTTAGTCCAACTATTAAAAAATTCATGGTTCTCAATTGCAAATTAATGTTGCTGAGATTAAGGCTGTTCCAGACTAGCCTTGGATTCTTGCTAAGATTCTAAGAATGTTATCTGGCTAAGTTGGACACTTAAATTGATTGACCTGCATTTGAGAAGCAGACTTCTAATATATTGGTGAAAATGACAGTCCATTCTCCCTAAGCTGTTGACTAATGGTGGTGGCACCCTTGGTCCTTTCAGTCTTTCACTCTCTGTCAGCCAATTTGTGAAGTTTTTAATACACAGTCGATAAAGAAACTTAGAGTATGTGTAGTAGTTTCTTTATATTCTACTAAAACTGTGTTTCAAAACTTAGTTTCATGCATCATTTGGCCTCTGGTGTTCAAATTCGTTTTATTTAATTATTAATCATTAACATCGTCCTATCACCTATGATGCAGGTCATAACTACAATTGCTGAACACCACAGTGCAATTGTTCCTTGGCAAATCGTAGCTCAAAAGACTGGTGCCATTTTACGGTTTGTGAGCTTAACTGAAGATGAAGTTCCAGATACAGCGAAGCTCAAGGAAATGCTTTCAAGAAAGACGAAACTTGTGGTGGTTCATCATGTCTCTAACATGCTAGGTAAGTGGCTTATTTCTTGACATCATTTTGCAGCGTTTTCCTTTTACCCTTTCTTTGAGATTAGTCTGCAACTGCATAACCGTCATCTCCTTAGGCTTAGAAACTTTATCCCTAACCATAAAAAGATCCCTACCACCCTCATCTGCCCCTTATAGAAAATCCTGCATAATCGTCTATACTGTTGAAGATGCTCACAGGGATTTAAAATGAACAAATGAGGTAGTGTAATACTCGACAAACAGGCATGGACGATAGAAATTTTACCTCCTAGAGAAAAGAAAGCTCTGCTCTACTAATAGGTGCTCATCCACTTCTCAAGCAGAATGTCTGAACAGGAAACAGTTCTAGGGCTGATGCCCAAGGTAGGACAAAGGCAGGCCAAAACTCTACTCTCCTAAGAAAAGCATAGACACTGATTTCTTGAACACCCATACAGTCCCCCTTAGGCTTACAAACCTTGTCACAATCGACTAGCTGATCTGTACCTCCCTCATCCCCCCTTCCTCAAAGAAAATCCCTGATCCATATTGGTTTTGGGTTTATATGCGATTTGTTGTCTCTTATTGATTTGTTTCTTAGAAACAAGTGTCCTGAACTCCAAGCTTAACCCGTTGAACACAATGTACAGTTCTGTATTGGCGTCTGGAAAATTAAAGAACAGCATCGGATAGATTTATTCTTAATAAAGATTTATGCGTCAGCTTGCGAGAGTTTTCAGATGTCTAACAAATTGACGGGCTCTTTTCAATATTCTGGTTTTGATTCAGATGTATTCTGTTTTATTGTAGAAGTTTTTGATCCTTTCCACTGGCATTTATCGTCATTTTGGTTTTAAACTCCCATGATCTTAACCCATATTTCCCAAAATGTGTGTCTTCTGGTCAACTGGCAATTGTTGTTAGAGACATTGAATCAAATTTTGATTTCCAATAAAACTGGAAAAGTTTTAAGTTATGCAAAGTTGAAGACCAGCAAAATATGTTATCAAACCAGTACTTGGTTTTAAAGAATTTAGATATGATTTGGCAGCTTCTGTTCTACCAATCAATGAAATCGTGCGCTGGGCACAGGATGTTGGAGCGAAAGTGCTAGTTGATGCTTGTCAAAGTGTTCCACACATGGTGGTTGATGTTAAAGACCTCAATGCTGATTTCCTCGTTGCTTCTTCTCACAAGGTTAGGTTATTCCGTGGATGCTAAAATCTATTTTGAATTTGGATTATTGGTTAAAGGACTAACCGTGCTTCAGATGTGTGGGCCAACAGGCATTGGATTCTTATATGGTAAGAGTGAGATCTTATCTGCAATGCCTCCCTTCTTAGGTGAGCATGATTCCTTCTAATTTCATGTGTTTTTGTCACTTCTGCTGCTGTTCAAGTATCAATACTGAAATGAGAATCTTTTGGTAGTGAATTGAGTCTACGACGCTACGTGCAGCAGATTTCTTAATTACATCTTTAAATGTTTCCTTTAATCACAGGTGGCGGTGAAATGATATCGGATGTATTCTTAGATCATTCCACTTATGCCGAACCGCCTTCCAGGTTTTTATACTAAAGACTACTTCATTCATGGTGATAAACTGATAACGAGAATTTTCTTAGTATGTCTTAACTATTGGAAAATGGTTTTTACTTCTACCTTTTATTGGGCCAGATTTGAGGCTGGAACTCCTGCGATCGGGGAAGCTATTGGCTTAGGAGCAGCGATCGATTATCTGTCTGAAATTGGCATGCAAAAGATTCATGACTATGAGGTGAGATTATGTTTCTCTGATTCATTCCTTCTCTTCCTAGCCATTGTTTAGTTCCGGACGAGGGGAAGCAGATGAGCTCAAACCTGTGCAGATATAGCATACTCATAATGAAGAAGAGCAAAAGCCAACTTATAGATTTCATGCTTAAAATTGTACCTATTGTACCTTGTTCTGGATGTGATGACCTGAGGCACGACTCTGCTTTTTAGCACATTTGATGTGATGACATTATGTGAAAACATTATCCTTACAAATTTCACAGAGGTAAGATAAATTAATTTATTTTCTTGGAACGTGTTGAATTACTTGCTTATTTCTTTTTAAGCTCTTCTAATTTCAGCCCTTGGCTTACATTAACTGAGAGAGGTATTGGCACAACAATCGGAATGGACTCAATCAATGGATCGCCTCCTGGATCCACTGGGCGAGTGGAAGACATTCTCTTATCTTTCTATTCGTGCGAAGTTGGTTAATCAATGAATCTATTTGGGGATATATAGGTTTGGGATCTCAGGTTTAACATTTAATTGACTTGTGTATAATATAGCTGATTCATATTAAGAAGGAACTTCTGTTGGCTAGATGCCATCTGCTGCTTGAAAATATTCCTAACATCACCCGACATCCACACATTTTTACTGTTGGCTTAATTATAACGGTATCATCTTGCAATAACACTACCAGTAGTAGCTTTGAACCCCAAGTCTTGTCTGATGAAATAGCAACATGCCTTCGATTTTTTAGAAGTATGTAAGCTGCAGAAGCTGTAAAGCAAACATCGTTGACTTAGTGGGAGCTTTTCGCTCTCTCTATTTCTTGTGGGCATGTACTCGTACAACTTTAATTTTCCCATACAGTACATGCCCTTTTACTCGAAATGCTACTTCTCCTCATGGAATACTGTTTTGACTGATGAACAAGAACATCATTCTCTATACCTGTCAAAAATTAGAATTTAGATGGTGTAGTTTGAAGGTTTTACAATGGTTTGATTGGGTGACATACATGTGTTATATGAAATGGATTAGGATATAGGGAATTTGAGGGGCAAAAGAAGTTCGCAGATTAGTTTACAGGCTTAACTGGTTTCATTTTCCTTCTTTCTGTTTCTTATGCCCTACCCTTCCTCTTCTTGTTCCTTGTCTTGCTTGCCCCTTTCTTATAAGCCTCCCATCCACAGCCTTACATAATATGCCAGGTGTTGTCCAATTCTCACCTAATAGAAAACAATAATGATAATGTAATATCCTCCTTGGCCCTTGCCAAAATGAAGTCCTTTCGTAAAAGAACTAGCCCCCCGGGGGCCCGCTCCCGAGTTTTTTAGTGAGAAGAAAGGAAGAGAAAGGTAGGGAAAGGAAAGGACAAGAAGGGATTAGGAGAGATTAATACGTGCTTCCGAGTTTAAGAGGAAAGTTAATTTATTTCCTTCCTTTTTCCTTCGGACGCTCCTGAGTTTGAGAGGAAACGTAGGGATATTTGAAAATTTTGAATTTAACAAACTTCCTTTCCTCTCATGTCTTCTCATTTTTGGGAGGAAAGTCATCCAAACTTTCCTCACTTTTCTTTCTCTTCTCTTCAGAAAAAATAAACTCTAGAGCACAACTTGAAAGTAAAGTATTTCTTATTTCTCTTCTTTTCTTTTCTCTTCCCGTCCTCCCTTTTTCAAACTCGGGAAGAGTGACTGTCTGTTTTTTGATTTACACAAATCACCTTTGCCAATTATCATGTCTCACTGACTTGTGTTCCTATACTGTGGTCACTAAGGGCTACTATTGAGTGCTACTAGTTTTGCATGTTTCACTACTTGTATTCCATGAAAACCAGAAAAGGACACTCAATTTGGAGGAGTAAAAAATATATAGTTAATGGGTTTTAAGTACTAGTGTGTTTATGGGTTTAAAGTACTAGTGTGTTTGTAGGACCACCTGGAGTATTTTCAAATAATGTTAATACAAAGAATGGATCATATGTGGCATTAAGCAAGATTTAGTACTTGTTTAGAAACATCATTCATTCGGTTTCTGAATTTCATGAAGACTGCATAAATAGGCGGGAGTACATGATGTTGTTTATTGCAGGATTGTGAAAGATCTACCTTTAAATTCATTCGCATCCTTGTGGACTTAATTGCATTTGATTAATCTTCACATCATCAAGAAGACCAGACTGAAGCATACTATTATGCTGCAGCTCCTGCCGAAAAAGAGAGTAAAATGGTTTCATGACTGAATAATACAATTTTCAATGTTTAATTTGGTACTATTAGAAAATAAGAGGATGGCCTGGTGCACATGACTCCTGCCATTTCAGGGTTTGCGTCTAATGTATGTTTTATTCATATGGCAGTTGTAGAAAATGCAAAGCCTAATCATTAGGGATAATGAGTAAAGCAACCAAAGGGAAAAAAAGGTGGTGGTGTTGAGGCAGTCGTGTTTGCGCTCGTTTTGGTTGATCTTGTGCGAGTAGAATCTCATGTACTTCTTTGGGATGTGGTTGGGTGATTTCTCTATTCTTGCTCTTTGCATCTCAATTTCTCATGTCCCTTCTCTTCTGGTGCCAAGGATGTTAGGTTTGCTAGAGAATTTCTCAGGTAATTCTTTTTGCATAGCCTTGCTGTACTGATGCCAAACTATGTATGTAGAAATTTATGCAGGCTATTGCAAAATTGGAGATACATGACATGGTGGAATGTTTTTTTGAATGGCTTGATACATGACAAGAAACATCTGATTTCTTGATTGGGCCTATCGCTGTTTTTAACCTCCCACGTATCTGCAGGTAGAGCTGGCTAATTATCTATATGAAAGTCTGAGTTCAGTTCCAAGTGTCCGCATCTATGGACCTGCACCTTCCAAAACCGTCAAGCGGGCTGCTCTTTGTTCTTTCAATGTTAAAGATATCCACCCAACAGATGTTGCGACATTCCTTGATCAACAGGTAAAAAGTTACCCAAACGCATATTTTAGATTTAGTGGAGAATGCATGAAAACACAGAGATATGTCCTAACAAAAGTAACATGTTTGCAGCATGGTGTAGCCATTAGATCAGGTCACCATTGTGCTCAGCCACTCCATCGTCATTTAGGGATTACTGCAAGTGCACGGGCAAGCCTCTATTTCTACAACACCATAGAGGATGTCGATGACTTTATCCTGGCACTTAAAGATACAATCAGTTTTTTTTCTTCGTTCAAGTAGACCAAGTTTGTTGCGGTTAATATTTTTACAATGATTAAACTTCAGAATGTAAAATATAAATTAATATATGCCAAATGATTTTTGTAATACCATCTTAGGCCGAATTTTCTCTGAGAAAATAAAATATTTTATTTTCGGGATGCCCCTTCCTTTAAAGTTCTAAAGCTAGAATACTTGTATGTATATAGAGTAATTGCAAGTTGCAAGCTTTTCCTTTGTATTTTATTTATGATTTTGAACCCAACAGGAACTTTCAAACTTTTGTTCTCCTTTCATTTTATTTAATTTTCTTGCTTTTGATCCTACATAGATAGGTAGATGTTCAAAGAATATTTTTTAAATTAAAGAAAGAACCCCTTTTGATATACATATTTTAGGGATGAGTTCCATGTATTTTTTCTTTTTGAGGGAATGACCTCCTTCGCATCCGTTTCATTAATTGACACACATTTTTTATGACTAAAGTGAAATTGAAACCATCAATTGTACACTAATGAGACCATCCAATCTTCACCTTCTTCAATCCAACAAATTATAAGGATTAAGAAGCGCATACGCACTCCTTGTTAGGAGTGCTTAGCTCAACAAATATCAAATTCTTATATCTCAATTGCTCATTTGATATACAAGCACTAAGTGATTTTTAAGAGAGTTTTGTGATTTTTAATATTCTTTATTAATAATTAAAATAAAAAGTAAGAAAAAAATAGAGGAAAAACTTGTAAAATTAGAAAAAAAAATCAAAAAAAATTATAAATACACCCTAAAAATTATCCTAACAAAGGAGTCCAAATTAGCCTTCAGTTTCCTAATATAACTTGAGACCTATCCCTTCCTAGTTCATAGTACATGCCAAACCGCGCAAATTATATCGTGTGCTTAGGCATTTCTAGCAAGGAATACCCATTTTCTTCATAAATGTATATAAAGTTTATGAATTATATACATAATATGAATATAAAATGTATATAATAATTATGAATATTATAATCAAATAACTCATGTATATTTCATATTTATATTATGTACATAATTCAAAAATTTTATGTACATTTATGAATAAAATGAACATTCCTTGCTATGAACGCCTAGACACACGATATACCAATTGGCCAAACCGGCCCATGCCACTTTACTTTTACATGCAAAAGTCATACTTCACGGTGAGATCGGAAATGAAAACTACAAAAGTGGTTATATTATACTTTGATATTTTAGTTTAGAATCTGGATTTTCTGTTTGAGACTATCTCATTTTCTGTTATATAATTTTTAAAAGTGATATATATTTTAAATTTAATTAAAATTTAGAGTATAAAATTTTAAAATCATCTTTAAAATGATTGATATAATTTTTTTTTTAAAAAATAAGACAAAAAATAAAACACTATTTGAAACTGAAAAATTCAAACTCGTTAATTTATTTATTTTAAGTTTTGAAATATTGAATATAAATATATGTCGGAATAAGTTTGGATAATCAAGAGGTAAAAACTAAATAATGAGTGATCATATTAAAATGTTTGATGATTGAACTAAATAAATTGTATGATTATATGTAATTATCCGTTATCATTTTGATCTTAAAATGAAATTTAATAATTTTTATTAAAAATATATTTAATAACATCTATTAATAAATTATATTAATAAAATTAATTTTATATTTGTATTCTTAATTAAAGCCTGATGACGACCCTCATTAAATTCACCCTCACAAGAAAAACATATGCTTTTTACTGCAAATTAAGCACAAGGCACCTTTTTTATGAAGAGGGTATCCACTGTTATTGATTGGTTTGTGTGCTGTGTACTCTGATTTGGTTGGGTGACGTTAATTATTTGTGTATTTGCTCGGCATTGGTGTGGCTGGTTTGGGTTATAGTGGTACTGTTCGTGTTGTGTGGGCTGTGTTGTGCATCAATTAATCTGTGGTGGTTAGTGGCTTTAACTCTGTTGATATGGCATCGAGTTCAACGAATCCTAAGCGTCGGAAAGGTGCAAACAAGTATGATGCGGCAAAGTTTGTCTCTCAGGATGCCGCTGACAGATTTCAAGATACCGTGAAGCGATTGGGCGTGATCGAGGAGACATATTTTCAGCTTAGTCCTGCCGAGTATCCGGACATACAGGAGACCATCGAGCATTATCGATGGCAGTCCTTTTGTTGCGAGCCAGTTGGTCCGTATGCCCTAACAGTTATGCGTGAGTTTTATGCCAATGCTTGGGCCCTCCTGGATGATGCAGCGGCGTTGACGACAGTGTTCGTACGTGGTGTTGAGGTGGATGTCTCGGCGAGTGCTTCGACTCAGCCAGAGCCAGTGATTGATTCCACCTCCGTGACTGAGTCGTGAGGCGAGGTGCGGGAGCTAAGGGCCGGGCAGCAGCGGTTACAGCGAGATGTGAGCCAGATTCGTGGCAAAGTGAACCGGATCACCAACTTGCTGAACACCCTTGTCCGGCATTTTGGTTGCACGAGCACAGCCGCTGATGACGTGGTCGAGTCTAGTGATCCGATGTCCGAGGGGGCTGCTGAGGAGGAGTCGAGCGACTCGTGATTGGCTCAGGGACGTATTCTTATTCTCTCCTTTGTTCTTTTATGTCACATGGGGACCATGTTTGGTTCCAATTTTGGGGGGGTCGATAAGAAAAACGTCCTAATTAGTTGTATGTCTTTTATTTTCATTAGTGTTTTGAGTATATTCGTGTTGTTTAAGTATGTTATTATGTTTAGTCTTGTGCTTCTGATGAGGTCTCAATGGTGAATTTGATGTTCGAATGTGTCACTGCTTTGGGAATAAGAATGAATTATGTATGCTACATTATTCGAACTGTCATTGTCTTGCATTCACCAAAACAGTCGCAGTTGATGCTCATATGGCTAGTATGTACTTGTACAACCACACACTTAATGGCATGATAACACTTGCACCCTCATGTGAGATTTGAGCCTATACACTTCTTTCGATTCATGTGTGCAGTCTCATTCAATGTCAATCTCTAAAGCTTGACAGTGGCCGAATAGCGTATTGTTGTATTCTTGCTTGGAAGTTGACATTAGCTGAATAGGATAAGCTTTCATGATATACCTTTCGACCCTTATTCACGTTCGTCCCTTAGTTACCCCTTTGAGCCTAATTTAGCCATACTTCTTTCATGTAACTCTGATTATCATACCCTATTTTGCATGGATCATTATTTGGCGTAAGTATGAGATATTGAAGTTATGTGAAGTATGCGAAACTCTAAGTTTGGGGGAAATTGGATAAAGGGTATCTATGGAAAGCATGTGATGAGCAATCGAGGGCTTATGTTAGTTTTGTTTGTTCTTGTATTTTTATATCAATCAAAAAAAAAAGAAAATAAAAGAAAATAAATGTGAAAGTTGGCAAAAAACCTTGTGATCTAAAGTATGGAAAATATAGTTGTTGGGGGAATTCATTGTAATATCTGCCCAAGAGTGAGATGTCAGAAAGTGGAATGGCATGTTATATTGTATGCCATGGGAGTTATTGAGATTATCTATTTGCTATCAGATGTCTCATACTATGTGGTCCATCTTTATTTCTAGCCTTTATCTATCTTTCTTTCTTTAGCTAAATAATAACCCTCAGTCCCATTACATTACACCCGTGATCAGCTTGAGTTTAACTGGTGCATAATACGATGAGATGTGGTTTGCCCTAAGTCAAGTTTCTATGAGATTGCTTGTGTGATGATTTTTTGAGAGTATACCGGATGCCTAAACACTCTGAGTGATAATTTAAGAGTGATTCCCGTGAGAAGTGAAGTCATGTTTGCTTGTGTCATGTTTGTACGTATACATAGTTGTCAGATGTATCATTTATCTGTCGATAAATATGGTGAGCGTATGATGATGACATTATGAGATGAGTGTGTATGCATGATTTATATTGTTCCTATGAGTTGGTGACATGTGATACATTTCTGAGAAGATTTGGAAGCGTAGGATGTTTGTTTAGTGTTTTGAGTTTAGTGTGTAGTTGAGTCTGGTAGTTTCGTTTCGTTTAGAGTCTTATGTTTCTTATGTTCTTTATTTTGGTTTTTGCTCGGGACTAGCAAACTTAATTTTGGGAGAGTTTGATAAGTATATTTTATATACTTATTTATAGTTCTTTTCCGTACTTAAATGAGTTAGTGTCGAGCGCTTTATTATGATTTGATGTGTTTTTGGTGTTTTTGGCATTTACAGGGGCCTAGGTGCACATATACGAAAGTTCAGAAGTTCAGGGGCTTAAAGTGCAAAAATCTGGAAAAAGGCAGAAATTTCGCCATAGCCATGTTTTCCGCTATAGCGGAACGGGGCGCTATAGCGAAAATTTTCGCTATAGCGGTCCTGGGCGGCTGTTTTGGATTGTTTCCTTTTTCGGCTCTCCTTTTCTAATCGGGACTCACTTATGGACGTGCTAAGGACTCCCTAACTGAGGAAAAGACATCAAGACACAAGAGAATCAGCTTTTTAATTATTTAATATGTATTTTCTATTTTGGAAAACAATTGAGGGGATTTTATTTTTCTAAGTATTTAAAGAAGAGTTAACCATTAGGGTTTCTCTCTTGCCTCCCTTTATTTTTCCAGCAACCTAGACTAGCATTCTCTGCAGATTTTCAGCTTTAGATTATTATTCAAAGAGATTGTCAATTAACAATCAAGGTTATGCAAGCATAAAGATTGACGCCCTTTGTTTCGTGAGTATTACATCTGACAATTGTTTGCTTACGTATTGCTTGTTTTATTGTGATTGTGTGTTATTGAATAGGGATTGACAACCCCAATTCTCGAATATTAATTGTGATCTTGTTGCTTTCATTTAGTTGTTAGTTGCGCAAATCGAGGATTGAGAACCCGAGATTTGCGTGTTTAGTTCAATTACAAGTTACATTGTTTCGTTTCGTTTTGGTGGATTAGAATTGAGATTGACAATCTCGATTCAAAGTTCATCTTTGTTATTTAATTGCTTTTTGTTGTTAGTTGAAATGTCGAGATTGACAACCTTGAATTCTTATTAACAATCTTAGTTTAATTTAATTCATCAAGCAATCGCTACAATCAGTTCACTTAGATTAAGATTGAATTCCAATATCCAGTAATTCGAGAATTAATTCAACCGTCTCCATGGGATCGACCTTTACTGTTCACTTCATTACTTGATCGATCGCGTTCTCTTGCGCGTTATTTTCGTGTTAGAAAATTCATCATCAATTCTCTCTCCTCATTAAACATTATTATCAAGAACACAAGCAATCTTCAACCACCCAAACAAGAACAACTAAGGATAATAAGAGTTAGAAAGCATTAAAGATAGTTCATTAATGTGAACTTCTTTACTTCCTTCTTTTTTCTCTAACTCCATCTACCTAAAATAAGGAGTGATCATCTTGCTAAACCCATTTGTCCAAAATCCATTGGAAGTAGGTAAGTTTACTCCTTTCCTTTTAAATTTTGTAAAGTTTCTTATTTCCTTTATTGTTATGTAAATAACTTGAAATCCAATTGGTAATAAAATCAAGTGGGTATTATGTGCTTAACATCAATAAATATGAGTTCATTTACTTAATACTTGTTTCCTACTTGCTTATATATGTATATATGCTAGCACATAATAAGTGCAAAATCCTCCCAAAGGTGGATTACAAATCCTCTTTGGTGAGTTGATCATGTATTTATTTACTTGCTCCTAATACATATATATCTATATACATATGTATATGATATCACATAGTAAGTGCAAGTCCTCCAAAGAGTGGATTACAAATCTCACACTTTGTGAGTTGATTATGCACTTATATTTATTTACATGTTATAATGTGCAAGTCCTCCAAAGGGTGGATTACAAATCTCACCCTTTGTGAGTTGATTATATATTCATATCACTATATATATTATATGTGCAAGTCCTCCAAAGAGTGGATTACAAATCTCACACTTTGTGAGTTGATCATGTCTTTATTTCCCCTTTACATTGCTTTTATGTATGTATATATTATTATATATGTATATAGCACATAATGTGCAAGTTCTCAAGGGATGATATTACAAATGTCACTCCTTGAGTGATTATACTATTGTATATATACATTACACATGTGTTTTTACATATCATGTAAGTGGATCCTCAAAGTGTGGGATTAATATCCCATCTTTGAGATAAATTAAATTAAACTTCCTTCTTCATCTTTCTTTCTTCTAAATGACCATTAAAGGATCTAGAGATGAAGGAATGCATGTAAATTCATGAACTCTAGAAAGGCCCATTCTTTTAATAGAAATGAATACACTAAGAGATAATCCTAATCTAGTGATAATGGTCATCTCTTTTAAAGTACATATACATCTATGTAAATACTAATTTCTTCAAGCACTCATATGCCTTCAAAACATCCTACAAATGATAGTGTTGTTTTCAAAGTCCTTCAATGACTTGGATAATGATGCTTGAAGGATGACAAAGAAAGGGGTCTTACTCCTAAGTTTTTCTTGCATAAAATACATAAACATTTCTTATTTACATGATTAAAGTGTAAATTCTTTCCAACTGACATGATTAAAAGTGTAAGTCTTTTCTCTTCCAAATACATGACTAAAATGTATTTTCTATGTAAATACTTTCTCTTTTCCTTTTTTACATGAACAAAATATACATACTTTCCTCTTGCATGATTAATGTAAAGTAAATGATGATGAGACCATGCTCACTCCTTTTTGCATCCTTCTTGAATCCCATGTAATCAACCAACCAATTGACCGACCAATATGAGACATACATGCTAGAACATTATTAAGAGACCGAAAGGGCGAATTGGGTGCCTAACCCCTTCCCGATTCGTAACTTAAGCCCCCGGACCTACAATCTCTTGCATTTAAAAGACTTGTGCTTCCGAATCCTTAAATATAAACGGAGGTGGTGACTCTCAATATTTCACACAAGTTGAGTGGTCAGTAATGAGAAAATTCGCACTTGTACCAAAGTTCTCATCGCGCACACACCCGATGACACGTTTCATCCAAGAAAACCCCGATTAGTGCATGCTCATGAATCAGAGGGGCGTCGAGAACGGGGGGTATTCACAAAGGGTTAAAATGGACAAAAGACAATATTCACATGATTCATTCAATTTCTGTAGCTAATGGTTTTACTGATTAATTTTTCAGCTTCTAGACACTGCTTATTAATTCTTTAGACATATTCAAACTTAATTCTAAACTTCATCATTCAGTGTTAGGAAACTTGATCGCAGAAAAACCAAACAACCGTGATGACAGAAAACAGAAGAACAGCAAGAAGGGAATCCGAGGCTCGTTTGAACGATTTCCTTAAAACTGTATTGCCCCTCTACCGATTGTGCTCAGAGGTTTAATGGCAATAGTTTCCCAGGATACAACGGATACTTGAAGTCAGCCGTGCACTAGGCTGCCTCAACAGCGAACTCGAACTTGTCAGATGAACACAATGCAGTGCGGAGAAAAAGGAGAGGAAGAGAGCAGTCTGCTTCATTTCGTAAGAGCTCCTTTGCACAACAGGAGTCTCTTTAAAATCAATCACCACCAGGCTAATGAATCCGTCATTAACCCACAAAATAATGGTGTAATTATTCTGTGCTTAATGGCTGAATTCAAAACGATTTGAATTGATTCTAGGGTGTTATTACTCTCTTAATTGCTGGGAAAAATCAAAAGGCAAGACAGCAAAACGTTGGGTTGATCAGACCCTTTATTTTGGTCCGACATTCGTGTCCGCAGGTGCGGGCACCCGAGCACGCACAAGTCAAGCTAAAATCGGCCTTCGGACGAACCTCCGATCGCACCACGCGAGGGAGTAGCATGTGGTATAATGTTCCTAACAAGTTTAAACACTACTAGAGTGCTATAGCTTATAAAGTTCATT
>JAOWAN010041521.1:0-29376 GCA_028566635.1 Lobelia cardinalis | reverse complement strand
GTACGCACAATTCTGCCCCCAAACTCTCCCGTGAATTCTCTTGCTTCTTAGTGAACTTGAGCACTTACTCTCACGCCAGAGCTTGTTTGGTAGGGCCACCCCCTACCTTAGTGACGATGTTTGTTTTGCAGATCCTGTTGCTGCCCAGATCACAAGCCTTCAGCCATCGTAGCAGCTCACCAGATCGCAGGAAAATCCGTGCATCATCAGCTGGTCTACATCCTCATTCTCTTGGACATCATCTTGGTAGTCATAGAAAGGAAAGAAAGCATAGTCTTCATGATCAAACTCAACATCTCTACTAATGACAACTTTCTCCTTGATTGGATTGTAAAGCTTGTACCCCTTCGTACTTGAGTCATAGCCAACAAAAACTAGCTTCTCACTCTTGTCATCTAGTTTGGATTGGTTTTCATCTGCAACATGGGCATAGGCAATGCTCCCCAAAACCCGTAAATGAGAGATGCTTGGCTTGAATTTACTCCATGCTTCTTGAGGTGTTTGGCTATGAACACTTCTAGTGTAACATCTATTTGACAAGTAAACAGCACAATCAACTGCTTTAGCCCAGAATTCTTTAGGCAGTCTGTTACTTTTCAACATACTTCGTGCCATGTTCAAAATGCTTCTATTCTTCCTCTCTGCGACGCCATTTTGTTAGGGGGGGGGTGTTCTTGGAACTGTCAAAGGATGTCGAATTCCATTCTCTTTACAAAACTTGTGAAATTCATTTGAAGTAAACTTTTCTCCACGATCTGATCTAATAGCCTTGATTTCATAACCACTCTGCTTCTCGACAAGAGCTTTAAATTTCTTAAAAGTACCAAAAACTTCTGATTTTTCTTTAAGAAAATAAACCCAACATTTTCGACTAAAATCATTAATGAAGGTTAGGAAATACCTCTTCTTGCCAAATGAAGATGGTTTGATTGGGCCACAAACATCAGAGTGAATTAGCTCCAACGGTGCTTTGGCTCTCAAAGTTGCTTCCTTTGGAAAGCTCTTCCTTGGTTGCTTGCCGAATAGACATCCTTCGCATAATTGATCAGGGTGATCAATGCAAGGTAACCCCTTAACCATTTTGCTGCTGCTCATCTCCTTTAATCCTCTAAAATTCATATGACCAAGTCTCAAATGCCAAAGCCAAGAAGAATCTTTAACACATGCTTTCAAGCATTTAGCAACACCATTTTCAATCTTCAGTTTAATTAAACAACCTGTTTCGTGACATTGGCACCTTCGCAAGCAGATTCCCATTTTTGTCCTTCATTGTCAGGATGACATTTTTCATACAAACATCATAGCCTTTCTCAAGCAACTGTTCAAACTCAGAATATTGCTCTTCATGTTGGGCACATAAAGAACATTGAAAATAAATTGGTGCTTTCCATTCTTTAAATGAATCAAGATAGTACATTTTCCTTTTACAGATATATGAGAGGAGTCTCCGAAAGCAACCTTGCCACCAACTGATTCATCAATATCATAGAAGATTCTTTCATTCCGCATATATGATTGCTTGCTTCGGTATCAAGATACCATTCATTCGCCTTTTCAGATCTTTCTCCTTCATAAGTAAGAAGCAAGGTGGGTTTTTCTTTGTTGTTGACATTTGCAAAATTGGCTTGGCCTTTGACATCTTTCAGACCGCTTTCACATTCCCATGCGTAGTGCCGGCAGTTGTAACATTGAATTTTTGACTTATCATTCTTCCACCAATTTTATCTCGAATTTGTTCCACTTCACGTCCTCGAGAGTGAGAGAAATTTTGGTTGTTTTCACTCTTGCCATGTGAATTCTGGTGATGACCACCTCTTCCTCGTCCACGACCGCGGCCACGTACATATCCGTGACCTCGTCCACGGCCTCCTTGATTGCCTCCTTATCTTTCTTCATTTTTCTTCAAAGAAAGCTTTGCTTGTAAGACATGTTCCACCTTCTTCTGCTTCTTCTTGTTTAATTTTTCTTCATGACCTTGAAGAGAACCCGAAAGTTCATCAATAGTCATTGCATCCAAGTTTTTTGACTCCTCAATAGCCACGACACTATAGTCAAATTTTGAGTCCAAAGATCGCATCATCTTTTGTATGACTCGAACATCATTCAGGTCTTCACCATTTCTCTTCAATTGATTCACGACAGCCAGGACTCGTGAAAAATAATTTGAAACAGATTCAGATTCCTTCATATAATGCTTCAAAATCTCCTCTTAAGGTTTGAAGACGAACCTTTTTCACTTGATCAACTTCTTTTAGTGAAATCCGCAACAGGTCCCATGCTTGCTTGGAGGTGGTTGCACCAGCAACTTTGTCAAACATCTTCTCATCCAAACATTGATGGATAATAGTAAGAGCCCTTTGATCCTTCTCCCTTGCTGCCTCCAGTGTCCTTCTTTGATTTTGATTCAAGACTCCTTCATTTTCTGGTTCATCGATTCCATTCACAACCGGCTCCCAAACATCACATGATCCTAGCAATGCGTTCATGCGAATACACCAATTATCATAGCCTTCTTTGGTGAGTAGTGAAACCAGAAAAGGAGTTTGAGGATTCATTTCGCCTCGCCTGATACCAGTTTGTTGGAATAAAAAGCAAGGAATACTCTATATGGAGGAGAACACTCAAAATACTTCTTATTCCACACTTTGAAAAAACTTCATTACATCCCTTTATACAATACTCTAGTGACATGAATCAAGTCATATACATGAACCACTAATTAATGCATTCATTCACATATCCAAAGTACTTGAGGAATACCAAAAATTATTCATGTATACTTCCATTCATGCATCAGATTTTGTATTGCACTAGAACCTTCTCAATAAATCTAGTTTATTCTTTCAACATTTACACAGCCTCACTAATGTCACTAGCATCATGCTTCCATCTCTTTATAATTTTACACTACCAAACAAAATTAAATTTAAAAAAATGGTAGTACCCTATAATAGACACCAAATACACTTGCAGCAGACGTCAATGGAATCAAACATCCACAATAGGACTAGTAGAATCCCAAAAAACCTATAGGAATCTAGAATCCCAAAAAACCCATAGCGGTTTGGAATCTCATAAAGCTGATAGCACATACAGGAGGGGGGGTGGTGCTCTAAAGGTTTTTAAGGCACAAGGATGATTGAATGTGTACCCTCTTATCTTAAGTTATCGTACTATAAATGTGAAAAGATAAATAATAAAATTTCTTTAATTTATCATTTAGATTTTAATTTAAATAATTTTAGAACAACAAAAAATATATATTGCGTCTCGTTAAAACCGTTTTCAGGAAAAATCACATGATAAAAAAATCTTTAAAAAGGAAGAAGAGTATTCCAATCTTCATACGTTATTAGTAAAAAAAGGAATTACAATAAATAATAATAAACAACGATTGTTCAATATCTAATTGTATTAAACATATAAAATATTCAATAGAATAGAAAAATATTTGAAATTAAACACAATCTAAAAAAAATATGACATAATTATCGAATAATATCAACATCTTAGTGAACATCGAACAAAATTGAAATACTTATACATGTTTTGCTAAAGAACATCTAAATCTAATAGCTAAAATTCCCTTTGTAAACTATGTAGTAATAGTTGAATTAAATAGAAATGGTGGAGATGATTACTCGAGAATCGATTTTAATTTTAAATAAAAAATAAGCGTAAAATTTGGAAAGACGAAAAAATTTTGATAGAGTGAATAAGGAACGTGAGATATATATATATATATAAGAAACTTTTTTTTATCTAGAGATATAGCTTCCATCATTTTCATTTTTTGTCGGTGTAGCAGCTCTATTTGACCACTATTTCTTAAACTTGCAGAAGTTTGAAACGAAGGCAACACAATGTAGGTTTTCTACCGACTTCAACCAGGCAACATACTTGGCATGGTTATAATGTTAGTGATCTCTGTGTCAACATCTACAAAATACTCATGTTCCAATGCATTAGACGCAGTGATGAGTTGACCGGATCCAAGAACAACATTTTCTGCACATAACACAAAAGGAAAAAAGAAAAACGGTCATGTTAGAACATGCTTATAACCCGAATAAGTTTTAGAATCTAAGAATGACGATTCGATCGTTAAACAAGATTCTTTGTGAGCCAAATAGCTTCAATTTTTTAGAATTTTTAATTTTAAACTAAAATACCGAAACTATTATGATGCAGGACCATTTCGTTACATCTAACATTAAACAACTTAAAAGATTAATTTTACTGAAAATAAAATCTAATTAGACAGATTCAAACAACTTTTAAATTGTTGGCCACTACTGCAGCGATCCAAGGCACCACCCCAGCGGTGATCATGGTGCTGCAGCAATGGAGATTTTTCAGAAAAGGCGTGATTATTGTCCAGCACCACTGCAGCGGTGCATGACAGAGCTGCAACTGTGCGACTTTTTCCATAATGCTTCGGGATCGATCTTGGGACGATTTTAGAAGAAATACTTACCCATATTCCGCCCCAAGCACATATTTCTTTTCATACCTTGCCTCTTTTCATCAAAACCCAAAGACACTACCGATCAGGGACGTATTATTTTTTTTTCTCTCCTATATTTCATTTCAACATGTGGACCATATTTTATTTCAAGCTTGGGGGAGGGAATAGAAAACAAACAAACATGTCCATGTTTTTGTATAGTAGTATATGAGTTTTTATTTCTGTTAATAAAAGCAAGACAATTTTTTCAAAAAATAAAAAGTTACATTTTGTTGGAATATATGCCCATTGTTTAATGCGTATAAATGCATGCAAGTTAATAGGTGAAATAGCATCAAGTAATCTTGTTTACTATAGTTTAAATCTGTGATTGAAATTAAAATCTTATCTGCATCAGTTATTATATGAGTTTGATTCACATTGTTGCACACACGAGCACGCTGACATGTCAAAGAAGCAGATCTATGTAAATTGGTGAAATATGAATACGAAGTCTGTTTTGATTGCAAAAGTGATAGAATAAAAAAATTAGGGGGTAAAAAGTAATGTACGAAAGTTGTGTACTTCCCCCGAGTCATGGAAGGCAAAGTCTAAAAATGTGAAAATTCTAGCTATATACATATATCCCCATCAGCAAAAAATAAAGTAAAACAGACAGTCTTCCATGTCAAAAGAGTGCTTCGCACGAAAGTGATTATTTGTGCGCAAGTCACTTGACATTGGCTTTAATCTATTTATGCAATTATGTTAGGAATAAGAGTCAGGCAAAATGAGTATCGAGAGATAACCTTAGCGTTGATTTGACGCTTTGGAGATTGTGTCCAGCAAACGTATTACACAGTTGAGGTGTTGTGAATCTCTGATTTTTGACAAGGGCATTACTAATAAAGTAAATTGCTTATTTTTAGTATAATTTACAATGTTGAGTGTTTGCTAAGTTACCTTGATTCTTGTATCGTTGTGGGTTACTATGAAAGCATGGGTATGTGAAGGTGAAGTGTGGCATAATGAAATTTGTAGGTAGATTCACCGTAAATCCTTACGAAACTACACTCGTCCATAAGGGGTAACCTAAGGTTTTAACAACTTGTTGCACATGCTAAGTACAACCGTGATTTATAAGAAAATGAGTTAGGTTTATTTTGTTTAAGAGTCATATGTATATGATCTTTGTGTTGTTTTATTTCACTCGGGACTAGCAAAAGCAAAAGATTAAGTTTGAGGGAGTTTGGTAGGTGTATTTTATATACCTATTTAGACTTCAATCCATACTTAATTTATGTTAGTTTTGATTGTTTCTTAGTGTTTCTTGAGCTTACAGGGACTTATGAGCCATTTTACCAAAATTTTAGATTTTCAGGGGCTAAATTACAAAAAGCTGAAAGATGCTGAAAAGTGCCCACCGCGGCAGCGGTGGAAGGTAGCAAAAATTGGAGGAAAACACTGCCCGCCACAGCTGGTGCTGCAGCGATGCGGTTATTCAGAGCTTGAAAATTTGACTTTCGCCTATTCTTTTACTATTGGAACACCTCTACGTGGGAAATGTTTCTATTACCATACGAAGACACCAAAACACAAAGTATTTTATTTATTTATTATGTATTTTAAATTTAGAAACAATTGAATTTGTTACCAAACTTAATATTTAAACCCGAAGGTTCTCCTAACCTAGGGGATTCAGTTTTGACTCATCTTTTGGGGATTGAAATGAGCCGCAATAGAGTTTTAGGGAAAAAATGCAGGTTTCTCCTCATATCTCTTTGATTGTTCTATCTGTATGGTTAATTATTGGTTTTATTTCATTGTGACTATGAACTAATTTCATTGCGATTTATTTGTGTTTATTTTGTTCTTAATGCTTTTAATGAATTAGCTACTCATTGAATTGATCACTACAACAGGGACTTGCACACATATCAGAGGGAATTTCAGTTTAGAACTAGAGAACACAATTTTAGGGATTAATTTATCGACTGAGTATTAAACCTAAGATAGTCATATGAGAATACTTGCTCAATGAACTTAATATTGCTAATCAGCGATTCGACCGAATGTGATTACTGAGTGTAGGTATTGACAACTTGCACTCGACCCGAGAGAATGAGCTATTTACATATTCTTGATTAGTAAGTATTTGTGATAGCGAAATATCGTGAGAAAAAAAATATTATTTTTAAAATATTATTTTAGTCACTAGAATTAGGATTGGCAATTTGTGATCCAATTAATTCCGCAGGTTTATAATTTTTTCAAAATTAACCTATTTAATGAGTGATAATCAATAAATTTAAACATATTTAGTAAGTTAATGTTAAATAGATTCAAATTTATTGATTATAACTCACTTAAATAGGTTAATTTTAAAAATTTTATAGATCCACGGGTTTAATCGGATCATAAATTACAACCCCTAACTAGAATAAAGCGAAATGGATCGTGGGGCCAGGGTCCAACTGGAAAGACTAGAGTCTCCCGCCCTCTAGGAACTAATTTAAAGCGCACGACAAATTCTCCCAGATTTTGTTTTTGGACAAGTCTTTTCTTAGAATAAACCCTAATTAATTGAACCATCTTCCACCTTCCTCCTTTAGTGATTGGCTCTTACATTTCAGCGGTTGCCATTGTAAGCTTTCTCAAAACCCTCAATCGTCCTCGAATTGGTCTCCCAATCGGTATGATTATGACCCCCATTATACGAATTCCTTCCTGTTTGTTTTACTTAACACCACTCTTCACTGATTTCCAACACTAGGTTGAGGAGAGGAGCCTTTGGTGTCAGGCAATTGTGTTGTACCGAGGTACAATATTTTTGTATGTTATGTTAAATGCAATACTCATAATGAGACTATGATTTTAATAATGGTTTACAACTGAATAAGGGATCTACTATCATTTAGGTTTACGTTTGTTGTGAGTTTTGATTTATTATAGTGAATATTGGGAGTAGTAAATGAAAGTGATGGACGGAGGGAGGAAATTGCACAATAGTGATGTGGGTATTGTGATATTGGCTTTGGGTTGAAAGAGATATAGCATTGAGGAAGGAAGAGTGTGGCAGACCTTGTGTCTGTGACTAAGATGAGAGCGGAGAGAGATGAGTGAAAATAATTTTTTTGAGGAAGAGTGCCAGGCCTACCTATGCAATGTAAAGCGTGGTGGAGAGATGAGAGCAAAGAGAGACGATTGAATTAAGAATAGAGGGAGAGGGTGGCAGGTTCTAGTTAGTAGGTGTGTGTACTGTTGGTTAGGGTATAGGTAATGGGTTTCTTTAGTAGATGTTTAGGGGGAGGGGGCTTATTTACTGGCAATACTAATTTTGAATGATAGTTATTCTGTTATAGTACTATACACATGGAACAGAGGATTTATTAAGTTTAAAATATAAAACGAATTTGTGAAACAGTAGATTTAATTCTAAATATGTAAAATTTTAATTTCAATCTTTATTCTAGATTTGGTTCGTGGTAACGGAAATCGTTGGTAGCTGTAGCTAAATAATTCGTTTTTTTCCCATCAAGTAAGTAGTTTATATCTCGGTTTAAGTTTTATAATGCTCCGTGTTTTTTATATTAATCCATGATCGCATGTAATGCTAATGTATATGTCTTCATGTGAACTAGCATGCTATTGTATATTGTGAAATTATGTACAAGTTATGGAATACGTGAAGATGCATGCTTTATGTGCATGAATATGTTTAGCAGACTATGTTTTGGGCCCTGCCAATGGGGAATTTACTTTGACATTGTTGCAGAACTACTATTTATGGGCCTTCTCATGAAGGATTTATGAGTTTTCCTTCCTTGGAAGGATTTATGGGACCTGCTACATGGATTATATGTAGTCGTAGTCATAAGGTTGCCAAATAGAAGCAAGTATGTTATATGAATATGTATATGCTTATTATGTGTTTTGGCGATTGGATGTTAGATTACTTGCTGGGCTTCGCAGTTTTCACATAAGGATGTGTGATTGATGCAATGGTCCAGTTGAAATGCGAAGAAGACTTTTTAGCAAACAATTAGTTTATTGTAGTTTTATAATAGATCGTTGTAAATTCTTTTGGTCACATATTATGTACTTTTAGAAATTTTATGCTTTGGATTTTAGTATTTATAATTTGGGTTTCAATGGGTTAATTAAAGATGTTTTGAGGATTGAATTTCTAGTGTACCTTGGGAAATATTGTTATTATGGAATTATTTGTTCAAGTTTATTTTAGGTGTTGCGTGTCTGTGGGATTCGTCCTATAGATTCGCAGCCGTTGTCATTGCCTTGTGTTGGGGGCGTGAAAGTGTATGTGTTGGGTGGTGGGGACGGAGTGGGGTGGGTTACAAATATGTTTGCTGAATAGCATTTTAATGTATTTTATTGAAGTAATTTTTTTTTCATTTCAATTGTTGACAAAGATGTCATGTCTAATTGTCATAATTGCTATCTGGTTTCATGTTTTAACATTTGAATTTTATATGCCTACTTCCATTTTTTTCAAGACGCTAATTGATGCTTGATCATCACTTTAGCACATTGTTTGTCAACATTATGAAGATCGGTGCCGTGGAGGAATCATCTTTGACGAGAAGATTTAGTCCCAGGCTAAGAGATATACCGAGACCTTATTATGGCTCTTCTAGCATGGGGTCAAAAGATTGTCATTCTGATAATTCCAATGAGGCGCTTAGTATTGACGCCTCAAAGATAACCCCCGGGCCGAACGTGGGTAGCAATAAGTCCGGGGAATTGTCTCAAAGTCGAAGATTTAGTCCGCGATTAAGAGACATAGCTGAAACTAAGGAACATCGTTATGGGCCTAATTCGAAGGAATCACAACATCAAATTATGGACAAGATTAATCAAGGATATAGCACCAATGCCGTAAAGCAAGATTCTTTGCTTGAAGCGGGTGATGATAACAAAGAAGAAAAATTATTGGAAACTCATGTTGAACATTGCAACAGAAATGGTCTGCTAAATAGATTTGGAAATGAAGAAGTTCAAAGCATAAACATTAAGATTGATATGGATGAAAAGCGCTGGGTGGATGAAAGCAATTATGCTGATAGTAAAAGTGCCCGAGCAAAGGTGAAGGAAACCCTAAGAATATACAATAAGTATTACCTTCACTTTTTTCAGGTAATTACCATCACTATCTTCATGTTATTACCATCAAGGGCTGTCTAGGGCTATCTGAATTAATTTGGAATTTTGGACTTGAATATATGCTTGTAATACTCATTTAAACCCCACAATCCTCGTGCACTAGGTTGTCACTTTAATTTTCATGTCTATTTGAGCATACAAGTGACTTATTATGAGTTTTCTTTTTTGAATCTTGTAGGAAAAAGAGAACAATAAATCAGATATTGCGAAAGTTGACAAAAGCTTAAAGCGCAAGGTGACGATCTTGACTATTTAATATTTTAATCTTGTGTTGGAACATGTTGTATTCGCACTTGGAAAATCACAAAGTATTCAACAAAACTTTCTCATGTAGGACTACAATAAAGTTAATGCATCTAATTGTGTTTGATGGAAGTTTGTTGGCAGTTCAATTTTGTAGGTAGATCACGAATTAGAAGGTTAATATGTAGGGTATGTACGTTAATGTGTGGGCTAAAACTCGAGGAATTGAGATATCTCTTTCGAATGGAATAAGATGCTTGGTGTTGAACTTGTGTGAGGCATTGAGATACCATGTTCTTGTAGCTGGTATGCATTATCATTGACCCCTTCTTTAAGTTTCTTAATATCCAAGTGACAAAATGGTTCTTTAAACAAACGTAAATACTGTGCTTGGTTATTCGGAACACATTGAAACTTAATGGTGAAACAGGAACTCAAGTAAAAGTTTGATGGTTACTAGTAAGGAGTCGGCCAATTAAAAAAAGGAGTTATCTGATCAAATTGAAGCAAGAGAAACGAGGAAATCCCTAAACCATTCTGCACCTCTTTGACCTATTTAACCCTTAAATCTGAGTGTTCATGATCTCAATTTAGAATGAAGTCACCGTAGAGCTGCATATCTCGTATTGCTTGCAATGGCATAAAACTCAATATCATAAGTTGGACTAATCATAGTCCACCCTAAAAACCTTACGAGAATCTGGTAATCCAAGTAGTGATTCAGTATTCTTTTGTTAAGCCTCTTCAGTAGAACAAAACTTTAAATTAGATTTCATCGAGATTACCGAAGTTTTGAATGAGGCTAGCCTTAATAAGTTACAAACATCATAAAATGAGCAAGGTGTAGGTTACTAGATAATAGCTTGAACTTTGACTAGTATTCTTATTCATTTGCTAAGACGATGAACCAAATAAATAATCCAAAGTTGCATTCTTCAAATAAGTTCTCTAGCTTTATGGTTTCAAGTACTTCCTTCAAGATTTATCTTGACCTCTTGCAATGAAGGCATGTGAAGGTATATATCAAGTGTATTATAGCACACCTTTGAAGAAGTGGATTTAGCAAATGACTGGGACTTGTATACAAGAGTTAAATTATCCAAATGGCATTTAATAATCATGTAGGCCTTTACGTGTCTTGAATATATTCTTTCATCCATCGTTGGGATGAATATGGATATGTCGTTATCTACTACGATGATGATCAATCTTCAAAGACATCTAAGCCAATATGTCATCCAAGTGAGGAATTGGATAACAGTATTTGATTGTTGTGGATTTCGAAACACAGAAAAATAGAGGGAAAGAAAGGGGAAGATAGAGAGGGAGGAGAGGGAGAGGGAGAGGGAGAGGTCGAAGAATTAGTCATATTATTATCTTTTACGTACAACGGTACAAGGAACCAAATCTATAGTATAAATGAGGGTTGTTGATGTGACCCTATGAATGGTAATATGTATCTCTTTATCCTAGTCATTTAATTATTTTTGATCTAATGGTGGAAGAGTGTGTGTGGGATTATGTGCTGTAGGTGAAAGAGTAGGTGTAAAGAGTGTGTGTGGGGTTGTGTGTTGTGGGGATGATGTGTGTTGTGTTTAGGTGAGAGAGAAGGTGGTGTAAAGATTGTATGTGAAGAGTTTGTGTTTTTTTAAATGATTTTAGTTAACTAATTTTATATTAGTTAAACTACTAAAATTAATAAATTTAGTTTATCATTTTTAAAATTTTAGTAATATTTTTTATATAAATATAATATTATTTAAAAATATTTAACTAAGTTATAATTTTTTCTTAACTATTTTTTGACTCCATGCTCTCGAATACAAGTTTTTTTTTTTATAAAAAAAAACTGTTCTATAAACGATGTATTATTTAAATGTATTTAACTAAAAAATATTCTGACGGGCATTTTCTAGTATATTACGCTAATATACTTGACAAAATACATAGCAAACCCACAAAACCACATACTTGCTACTCTAAGAACACTGCCCCTCGAGCTAAAGCATAAATGTGTATCATGCCGAGCTTGTTACTAATAAAATTTACACTCGCACAAGTGAGACTCTTTTAGTAAACAAGTCAGCTAGTTGTTATCTTTGTGCATAATACACCTGATTATCACACCATCCAGAACCACCTCCTTGACAAAATTTTGCATTACAATCCAGAACTTAGTCTCTTCCATCAAATGTGGACATAAGTTCAGTAGTAGAGTTTTGAAGGTTCGCGCTATTTGCTCCCTCTCTTTGCATAAAGATGACATGCTTACTATTTATTGGCCGCTCTCCTCGGGTTGCATTCTTGAGTTCGTAAATGTTTTTGATGAGAGAACCCTTAACCAATGAATGATTAAGAACCCTTTCTCCAACGGAAATGAAGGAACGTTAATTGGTAAGGCTTGGTGAATGGCTAATTGACCCAACAAACGCGATTGTTCGAAGAACCAAAAAGAAAATAAAAATGAATGCTATTAAACATCTAGATCTTGATTAATCTAAGAACTCAATAGTGGAATTAATTGCCCAAGAACAAATTCAAGAACAAAGAATTCGGAAATAAAAGAAAACTCTCAAAGAGAATTCTTGAACAAAGTAAAAGCTTTTAATTAATCTTAAACTCAAAACTTCATAATAACGAATACAATAGATGCCTTTATATAGATTACAAGAATTGAAATCCTACATTAACTTGGAATAAGAAAACTAGCAACTAGTAAATCCTAATTCAACTATGGAAAATGAAAACTATTAAATTGAAAATCCTAATAAGAAAAGAATTACAATTAACTAGAAAATCAAATAGGAAACTAACTTAAATATTAACTAGCGACAGAAATAGGAAACCAACTCGGAAAAGTAGAAGCTGTTCTTGATTAGGAAACGGACATAAGTTTCCTCGTTGGAAAAGGAAGCCTGCTGAACTGCTGCTCGCACGCAAGCATGCCGATCCAGTATGCTCGTCTTCTCGTCTGCAGGTTCCTTTAGCTCGCCCATTGCTCGCCCACGCCTCGCCGAAGCTCGCGGTCGAGCAAGTCGAGCTCGCCTCCCTAGCTCGCACCTTTCTTGCCTTGGCTTGTTTGCACCGTGCCTTTAATTCCAAGAGCCTTGCGACCAACAATCTCTTCTTTTCCTTCTTGATCGATGATAAATCCTCAATTCCCTTATCGTAGTAGGATTCTTGGTCACAATTTGATTCGTAGAATTTTGGGTTGGGCGGGCTTCCATTTGTTTTCGCGTAGTCTTGGAAGTTTCCTATCGTTCGATTCATGAAGCCCTGGCTTGGTTAACTTTCCATTTGCACAAATTTAGGGCATGTTTTTATGTTGCTTAGAGCAATAATGCTATCTTGATCCTAGAGAATGAATGCTTTTAGAAGTCTTCATACTTATTTTATGCATCTGTAGGTGGGTATTGAGTTCTGTGTCTGAAGTAAGACGTGCGACCAGTTACTCACTAAATTATCCTATAATTTACAAAGCTTCTTGTTCTCCAGCTACTTGATTATAATTATTATGTGTCCCATTTTCGTACTCGTAAATGTGTTTTGTTGTACATTGTTTTCATGTATCTAAAAGTTTCATACTCAAACATCAAGCAATTTGGAATGGTGGGAATGAGTCTTACTTTTGCATTTTATGGAACTCACACCGAGAATCATATGCAGAAAACATGTGTAAATGGCAAGGATGCTAAAAGATCATGTCCTCGTGCTGACTTGATGGCTTTCTCAAAGGTATGTTCTTGATTTGATTAATGTGTTAAATTCTTATATAGGAAGGTTTCTTTAAAAGCTCAAAGAGTGATAGAAGTGGCATGGTATTCCATGAATAACTTTGAGGTCCTTGGTTCCACTCCCTTACACCCTAAGTTGGTTAGTCCATTCCTAATGAATTTCTTAAGTTGGGGATGAATGGACTGCCTTTGACCGATGTAGAGAGGTCGAATAGCCGATGTGCATCTAAGCTGGCTGAACAACCACCTTTTTCTAAACCAAAAATCATATGTATGCAATTATTATTAAACTCTGCCTCAGTCCCAATCATTTAGGGTCTGCTACATGAATCGTTTCCGGCCATTCAATGTGATCCAATGCCAAGTCACCACATAGATCACAGTCTCTCATATTTTTTCGTATTATGGATGTCCATGTTTAATACGGGTAGGCTTTTTGAATGGGTATGTAAGTCATTTGTTTCTTGGAAAAAGGGATGACAACGTAAGGAAACGAATAATTTATATGACTGATTTCCGCTGCATTTAGGTTTCATTTTGAGATTTAAGGCAATCTATAGTACTCCCTCTATTTCATTTTAATTGTCCACTATTCTATTTTGGGAAGTTTCAAAATAATTGTCCAATTTCCTATTTGAGAATAGGACAAGTGATTTTATATCCACAAATTTCATTTGGACTCACTTTTCATTTGATTATGTCCACAATATTTATTTTTCTTAAATATTGTGCAAATGGGTAGGGGACAATTAAATTGAAACGGAGGGAGTATAAGCTAAGGTTTTTGATGTGAACCAATAAATAGTATTTTTTTGATGTGACTCAAGAATAGTAACAAATTTCTTTTAATCTCAACCATTCAAATCTTTTAATCTAATGGTGGAAAAGTGTTTGTAGGGTTGTGTTGTGGGTTAGAGAGAAGTTGTGAATAGTGTGGTGTTGTTTGTGGGTGATAGAGAGGTACGAAAGTGTGTGTGGTGTTGTGTTGTGGGTGAGTGAGAGAGTTGCGAACAGTGTGTATATTTTAAATGGTCTTAGTTAACGAATTTTGTATTATTTAAACTACTACTAAAGTTAATAACTTTTAATTTATTAAATTTTAAATAATAGTAATATTTTTGTAATATTATTTTAAAGTAATTTTTAATTTCTTAAATTATGTTCTAATTTCATGCAAATTTTTTTCTAACTCCATGCCCTCAGGCACGGGCTCTTTCTACTAATATATTAAGGTAAGGTCGTAGGATTTGGAATGGAAGATATGTTTTTGGCTAATACAAGATATGCTGGTTGCTGTTATGGAATTGCAAGTGGTAAGGAATCTTTCAGTGACAAGGATGGATAGTGGGTTGAACATTAGATGATGCTTTAACTATTCTGCTATGGTGTATGGTTCTCACGAATAGTTAAAGTTTGAATAAGCTTGGTTAGGTGCCAATGGCAAGTTAAAGATTAGGTTCAATATCTAACAAAGAGAAATCGAAAAGGTTGTTTATCAACCTTAACTGCCTGAATAGATATGCAAGATACAATACCCAAGAACTGCTTAGTTGATCTACACACCCTCATTGTATTTGTATCTATAAGCCTTTTTTTGAATAAAAGAAGAATATCATTGATAAAGAAAGATGTTACACAAGAAGGCGAACAAGAAGTCCCAAAGCCAGAAGTAGACAAATTACTTAGTAGCAGCTATCCAATCTCTTGACAAATCTCTCACAGACAAATCCTGTCAGCCCGAAGAGAAGACTGCACGGTGATCTTCACCCACAAAAGCGACAACGATAATGCTTGATCTCTGAAAATCCGAGTATTCCTCTCTATCCAAATATTCCACAATACGCTAAACACAACACAACCCCACATCAAAGAAGCTTTCCTCGATCGACCAAAACCCAAATGACTAATCATACAGAAATTCTTCCCCTGCACCCCAACCAACCTGCACCAAAAACTCCAACCCAACGGATAATGCATGAACAAATGCTAGTGGGACTCGCTAGCTCCCATGCCCATAACACACATCTGGAGAGATATATGTCTATGGATGTTTCCCCTTTGCCGCCAATCATTAGTATTCAATCGATCAAGGACCACTGATCAAGCAAATACTTTATATTAAAAGGAACTTGGACTTGCAGGTGAAATTATAAAGAGGAAATTCAAGCTGTGTATCCGGGCGAAGAATTTTGGGTGTAAGACTTAACAGAAAAAAGACCCGGACTGACCTGGAACCCAAATTTCTATTATCGGATTGAAGATCCGAAGGAAGAAAAGAAGACAACTGGGAGTAAAAATTCTGTAACGGACGTGGAGTCCCTATCATTGAGATTCCTCACAAAGTGAAAATTTCAAGTAACCTGACCCCTTTCCCCAACAAGAAAATCAGCAATTGAAGCGTTATGGAAACTAGAGTGCCGAAAAGACGAGTAAAAGAGAACTTAAGAGGAAAAAATTGGGACCATTTCTCGACCTGTGCGTGTTATCCTTGCGCAGGGGCTATGCTAATCTTCTGTGTGTCATTCCAGTTTTATCGAATATCTCCGGAGGGATCTTTATCTATAAGTGCATTTGGCAATTTCTTGACCTAGGGATCAACGGTTGCATGCGAGTTCACACTTCGTTTTCGATTAGGAATACCAAAGCAAATTTGGAAGGATATCATTGTTGTATACGGTCCATTAGTTGCTTCCAACATTGTTGGTCGATCCGATGATTATTTCGCTAAGACTGCATAAGAAGCAGATAGGAACAGGTAGTGGCGAATGATTTAATCTTGGGGTGTTCGAGAGTTAGTGTGGTGAAACCCATGCATTTAGGGCCTTTACCTCGTAACCCCTTTAACATTCAGGAAATAAGTTTGATTAAAGTAGAAATTGAATCACTTGATCGCTACCTTAATTAAAGATAGATCTGATATTTTTTAAAATTATACATATATAACTAAAATCCTTGACGTTTCCAATTCAACTTGAACTCCAGGTTATCATTACATAAAGGAACAACTTTAATCAATCTTCAAATTCCTATAATTAATCCACAATCATCATATGTCAAGTTTCTTAATTTAAAATATGTTTTTGTACCATGTTGCCAAATTTGTATTATTTTTGTTGTTTTCTACTGATTTTAGTTACAGTTATTAACTCTTTAGAATTTCGATCTCCTTTTTCCCATTTTTACCACCAAATAAACCCAACTCAATCTACATACATTTCTTAAATTTCTTTTAATTTGGAGTAAGTTATCAAGTCTTGGCATTTTGATCTACCCCCCCTCATATTAACAGCCAGAGATGCCCATTTTGAGGAACCAATCCAACCAATCCAACTAATCCACTATTTTTGGTTGTTTTCACTTAATTTATCATATCTGCAGTTCTGAAGGTTTTGAAACTTGATATTTTTTTTTCTAATAAAATTAACGTTGTTTTCATTTAATTTATCATATCTGCAGTTCTGCAGGTTTTGAAACTTGATATATTTTTTTTCTAATAAAATTAACGTAATTTATCATATCTATAGCAATTTGAAACTTTGATATCATTTCCCCAATTTTAACCACAAAAAGAACCCAAAAGGGGGAAGCCCTCGTATCTGTAGCAAAAGCTCCAAACAGAAGTCCTCGTATAGCTGAAGTTGCAGAAACAGTAGCAAGATGCTCACCTCTAGCTTTGAACTCACCAGCACCTTACTGATCGATCCAGCTGTACATTGATGTACTTGACACACGAATTGGTTTATTTAACAGTTGTAGAATTTAAATATATTATTATTACTAAAAACATATATACCTGGTAATTGTTTTGCAAAAATCCAATGTGTGCAAGTGACACTTTGGCTCCACACTGGAACCACCCTTGTGAACAGGCATTCCTATTTTGGAGCGAGCAGGGCTCTAATTTCTTTCCACATATCCGTACCTTCTGAAACAATTTAGTTCATACCCCATAAAATACTTGTGCCTTTAAATATTGCATGGTTTTTTTTTTTTGAAAGAAAATATTGCATGGTTTCTTTTCCATCTTTCAATGGTATATTGATGATATTTCACACTGTTTGTGTAATACATGCAGATGAAAAAGTCCAGCGAAGTTTTGTACCCTGAAAAACGATTTGGGCATCTACCTGGTTGGTGAAATCTTGGTGCATATAGTTCCAGTTTTGTATTTATATCAACCTGTTATGTACATTGACCTTAAACTAATTTCACTCAACAAAGTCTATTCGCAAGTGCTAAGTTTTGTTAACATACTGTGCGTGCGTGCTCCACCATCTACATCCATCCTCTCCTTTAACATGTCTGCATGATATTGCCTAGCTTTGATGGAAGGGTCTGGGCAAGGGTTTTCTTAACTCAACTTTTCTAACAGAAAAATCATACCACAAAAGTGTTAGTAGAATATTTTACTGGCATTTTGGAAGTCTTTAATCAATTCATTGTATATTAAATGTGGACGACAACTTGGATTGCTTTTCTGGAAGCCATCCACTTTTTCTGAGAATCTTCTCCTGAATCGATGGTTTTTTGAGTGAATGAGGAATATCAGGACATGAGAAATAGGGTTCTAAAGATGGCAAACTAACATGTCTGAATGCAAATTAGCTGAAGTTAATGTGCAACACTTGATTTCTGAACTTTGTTTGTTCTGTTTTTGGCAAAGGATTCCCAAAGCCAAGCACATTTGTTTCTATAGTTTTCCCAAACAAAAAAAGAACAAAATTTGAAGCATGTAATTCACGTTATTGACCTTTCTTACCTTGATGGATTAATTGTCATTTCCCTAATGAACAACTTTCACTACTTTTTATGATGCAGGGATCGATATCGGCTATCAGTTTTATTCAAGAGCTGAAATGGCTGCCATTGGTTTCCATAGCCATTGGCTCGGTGGGATCGATGTCATGGGAAAATGTTACAAGAAAGTGGTATGGTTTCCTGTTCCTTGGAAAAGTTACTATAAAAAGTTATCATTCCCCCCTCCCCCTCCGTAACATGAGTTTGCTTCATCAAACTCTTTTTGACAAGAGTTCGAATGACCTTCATTAGGATTTTTACTACATTTGAAACACTTCCATTGTAGTTTGTTTTGTCCTAAACAAGCATCCATAAAATGACGTCTTATCTTTTTCACACTTTGGACATTGTAGACCATGGAGCAAAGAATGAATTGTAGTGAAGTTTTTTTCTTTGTTGACTAGGCACAGTTCCCCTAATTCTGTTCTGTATAATATGTTTAATTTCATTCTTATGGTAAAAAACACTTAGGGCTATTAGATTACTTGAACTACTCGACTCGGCTTGTTTGACATGCTTGAGTCCTGTTCGGACAAGGGATAAACCGAAAGGGAAATGTTTCAAGTAGGATAAACCGAAAGGGAATATTTCAAGTAGGATATATCAAAAGGGAAATGTTCATCGTCAAATGTGAGCTCAAATATGGAAGTGTCCCTCTAAATGTGGGAGATAGGGATTGCTAAGGATGAGCAAAATAGGATCTTTGAGTTTGTTGCGTGTGACCTCACCAAAGCCTTAGGTTACTTCTGAAAAATATTTTTGTTTTTAGATTGTGATTATAATTTATAAACTCTCCGGTGACAAATAATTCAAAAGAGTTACTAGAGGAGTTGCATGCTTTTGAAACCATCTTCAGTGGTTGGTGACGACCGAAAAAGTTTCTTAAATTTCTGTTTTGATTGAGTAATGTTATCAGATCTCGTCATTTGAAAAAGTCATCAATTTCATAGTTGTCAAATCGCATATCGTATCGTGAATCGGTGACCCTACATATCGTAACGTCTATCATATCGTACGATATAGAACACACTTTAAATATATTAGAATTAATATCTAAAATGAGTAATTCTATGTGTAACTTGATTTTGATGTAAAAACACTCTTAGTCACATCATACATCGTCTAAAGTAAGAAAATTGCTTTCTTAGCATGAACCATGCGCACCGCGAGCGAACAAAACTAATTTCTCAAGGTCGAATAAAATTCAAAGGTCTCGGGGAAAAACAATAATTTACTTATTGTCATTAAATTTGGGCCTGACAAAATCGACCTGGACCTGGGATTTATGTATCAATGTGTATAGTGTATATTAGTTTATCGTAAGATATAGTGTATGATACGTATCGTGAATCGGCCAATACATGTGATTCTATACTATATTGATTCGAGTCAGCAATACCCATCGATGAGCATATCGGCTATCATATCCTATATCGTAAGATATTGACAACTCTATGCACACCACTTGTTTGCGCTTAAAAAGCTTCCGATGGAGTCGAATACTCTCTAATATTAAGGAGTAACTAGATGGTATTTGCGGTGCAAATTTCATTTCTAAAGATCTTAGCTAGACTTTGGTGAATAATGTAAAATATTTTCGCATTCCAAGGGATACTATTACGGTAAGCACTAAATAAAGCTCAGCTCAACATTAGTGCCAGTTACTTGGGATCAGCTTCATGAAACTCTTTTTGCCATCCAATTTATGTCTAATGCTTCACAGCCACCATACAAGCCACATTTCCTTATATCTTCTAGCATTAACATATTCACGTCAGCTTTGGCCTTCCTCATAGTTGTTAAAGGCTCAAGGCGCACCAATGTTCCAAAGGTTTTCCAGAGGCCTAGGCCCAAGGTATAGGGCTCGCATGCCCCAAGTGATGTAGCCCAAAAATGCTAATATATATATGTTCTAATATGCTCGATTATACAAAGATCTTAACAAATATGTAACATGTGTTGTATAAAATATCAACCGAAGAATTTTACTTAATCCTAACCATGTTGAAAAAGAGTACCGACAAACTCAATTCATAATCACAAAAAGAAAAAGGAAAAAAGAACAGAAAGAAAGGGGAAAAAGAAACTTGCTGCAAACTTGGAAAGAAAGAAATGAAGGCAATCCAGTGTCCAAGAGAGTACGAACTAAAAGGGAAAAATGAAGAAAGAAAAGAAAAAGAAACTAAGAATGTCTAAGTTAACCTACCTGCGATGGATAGAGTCGCTGGAGTTCGTCGACCCTCCTGCTCATCGTTGGAAGTGAGCAAACAATGGTTTGGGAGGTTGAGTTGAGAGAAGAGGCTGCTGCGTGAGAGAGAGAGAGAGAGTAGAACGAGAGTGGTCTGGAGTCGTGCTACTTAGGGCTAAGATGGTCAAGAAGTGGTCAACGTGGGCCTTAGTCCTAGGCACACCTATCCAAGGCTCGTGCCTCAGGTCAAAGCACACCTCGTCCCTTAGCTAAGGAACAGTGCCTCCCTTAGGTCACTCGAGGCTCTAGAGGTGCTCCTAGCTACGCCTAAGCCTAGGGGCGCCTTAATAACTATGGTTTTCCCTCGCCCCTAGCTTGAGATAGCCCTTCCTAATGGGGTACAAATACAATAAGAGGTATGCTTAATAAGGTCACATTGTGACCGAACTATCCTAGTGATTCTCTCTCTTTTTCCCTAATATAGACTATATAATAGGGATCCTTTCATTATGAATCTTATCGTTTCTTGTTTTACCACCTATCCATCTTTGCATTCATATTTCGGCCAACACTCAATTCTCTAGTTCTAAGAAGAAACAATACAAGAAAAATAGTGATTCTCAAAATCATTCTAGAATTTTGGTAAATATTGTTTATTTACTTCATTTTTGAACCATGTAGAGTTGAACTTGGAAATTCTTTACTTGAGCCAATTCCGTCATATGCGTTGACTTGAGCATTTGACTTGCTACTTATATCGGTATTCTTTCTTACAACCATAGAGGAATTCTTATTCTATACTTGGTAATGTTCATGCTTACCAATTATGTCCAACATCCATGTAGAAACATAACATCAGAAGGTAAAGTAGGTTTGCAATTCATCATTGAAAGAACAACTATTGCCTTCCATTTTCTATTCCCTCCTATGTTTACAATGTATTTGTATTAGAAACCTAACGCTCGAGGGTACACTTAGATGTATAGATAAACATTAACTTAGCCTAATCCCTAGTACAAAAACTCTAAATTGAAGACCACATGAACATACAATTAGTCACACACCAAAACTCGTTTGGATGACAACAATAACACCAAAGCCTTGATCCCAATCACTTGGGTCGGTTACATGAATCCTTTTCTGATTTCACGCGATCCATTGCCAAGTCACCGTACAAACCACAGTCTTTCATGTCTTTCCGTATTGCTGATGTCCATAATTTTGGCCTACCCGTATCCCTAGCTTGATTTAGATTAATCTTATCACAATTCCTAATTGGAGCACTAAGCGGCCTACGTTGTACATGACCAAACCATCTTCGGCGGTTCTCTCTCATGTTATCTACTATAGGAGCAACTTATACTGTTTTTCATATTTGTTCATTACAAATCTTATCTTTTCTAGTTTTACAACACATCCATCTAAGCATTCGTAACTTCGCTGCACTTATCTTATTAGCATGTTCATTCTTAGTAGTCCAACACTCGGTTCCATACAACTAACAACTATCCTATAAAATTTTCCCTATAGCTTTACTGGTAGATGCCAATCCCATAACACTTTGGATGCATTCTTCCATTTCAAAACTCGATTTTATTCTATGATTAACATCCTCTCCAACCTCTTCATCTCGATTAATGATTGATCCTAGGTACTGAAATACTTGCTTTTGAGGTATTTCTTCTCCATCTAACTTAACTTTTCACTTCATTAATACTCCTCTTACCACTAAAGTTGCCGGCCGTATATTCTGTTTTGCTCCGTATTTCAACCCCGTGACTTCTAAGCTTCCCTTCCTTTTTTAAATTTATCATTAACCAAATTCTTTGTTTCATCGATAAGGACAATGTCATCGTCAAATAGCATGCCCAAGGTATATCATCTTGTAGATGTCTTGTTAGTCCATCCATTACTAGGGCAAAAGGTAAGGCTTCCAAGTCGATCCTCGGTGTGATCTTACAGTGATTGAAAACTCACATGTCTCTCCTGCTGTTGTTCTAACTAACGTCGATGCCCATCATACATATCTTTAATAACCTCAATTTATCTACCCATTTCTCTTATAGGATCGACCAAATTACCTCTCTATGGATAGACCAAAACTCTTTTAGGCAATGCCAAAAAAGAAAATAAAATGTTGAATGAATCAGGAAAGCTTTCATGGCGCCATAAGAACAAAAGGCCCAGCAAGCCAGCTTTTCATTCAATAAACAAGTCTGCTCCTTTCTTACCAAGGTTTTCCAATGATGTTGTAGTAAGACTAGAATGGCTTTGATTGGTCCACGATGGTGCATATGGCTGTATACAAGCTGAGCTTTGTTAAGCTTTGAATTTGGGTTGCTTATCAATTGAGACTTTAGGAAAAGCTTGAGTATGGCTCGTTAGTTAACCCGAACAGGCTCATGAGTTTTTGGGTTCATTTGTAGCCCTAGTGTGGTGGTGCATGAGTACATCTCAATTTAACTCAAGTCAGCCTTTGTTCCAATCTAATGGTTTTGGTGCATGTATAATGCATCAAATGTGTTCCATTTACCACTGTAATATCTACTCTTAGTCTCCCTAGCATTTATTAAAGGCAGAAGGCCAGTGGGCGGGCGATAGGTCAATTTTGGAGGTGGAAGGTGAGGCGGGCAGCAAAAAGACTCCGTTAAAATGGAAAAAGATAGAAAAAAAATATTGATATATTAATGTAGTATATACTATTAGGACATTTTAATATGCTATAAACAAGAATAATATGAGATTAAGGTCACAATGTCACATATAATAGCAATAACACAACTTTCAATATTCAGAAGTGCAATTTTGGAGCAAAAGATAACTGAATATGCACTTAAACAAGATGTCGAATTCCGGCAACCAAAAAGGACCAAGTACCAGCTTAAAACTCCCAATAGCTGAAAACTAGTTTGGGAACTTAAATATAGAAGTGTTGGGCCAGATCTTCCAGGTCCAAACAGATGCCGGCAATATCTCCGGCGACTCTTCCGGCGATGGAGAATCTTCAGGGAGGATCGCCTTGACAATACAACCGCACCTGTATCATCAGATTGGTAAATATGCACGTATGGCTCCTGGATTTGGAAAATACTTCTAGATCTGACCTGAATCTGTTCTGCCACCTCGCCTGGGATGTGTCAGGCAGTGGGTCGCTGCCCCTATACTGCCTGCCTCCTCAGGTGGTCAAGTCCGACGCCTTTAATAACTATGGTTGTCACTTGTCAGTATCAAAGTAGTTAGTCTTGATTTTGTTTACGTGAATGACCACAATTGGACTTCTTGATCGTTATGCTGTACTTTCTTAACCACCTTGCTTATTTAATTTCTTTGACATTCTTGAAGGACTCGTTCAAAAACTATAATTTTCCATTAGCCGTAGCAATTGTTTTGTCGGGACAATACGAGGATGATAAAGATGACTCAGAAGAAGTGATTTACACTGGTCAAGGTGGAAATGACTTACTGGGTAAGAAGCATCAAGTCAAAGACCAAGAACTGGTCCGTGGTAATTTGGCACTCAAGGTGATTGGATCGTTATTGTTCTTTTATACGGTTCGGGCCATAACTATATAATGTTATAACTTATAACATTGAATTTTTCTTTTTAGTTAGTCAGCCTTACACACTTGCTCTTGATTCTATTAGTATTACTTTGTTGTCTGATGAATAAACTTCCTAGTTCACTGTTGCAATCTTCTTCTTTTTAAAAAGGAAAATGCTAAGGACACTTTGAGAATCCAAACGTAGAATGTCCTGCATTGGGGAATTATCCCCATTTTCAAAAACTGCCCCAATGCACTGAGACAAACTTTACATCGTAGAAAGTTCCTCTTACACCAAGTTTTATGTTAAGCGGGGTTAACTGTCATGTTCTGAAGATTTTATCTTCTTGCAGAACAACATGGAACAATCATTACCTGTCAGGGTTGTTCGCGGACATGCAATTGGCCGTAAAGCTATCAAAGTCTACACATACGATGGACTTTACAAGGTAGGTAACCCTACATATGTTGCTGAAATTTCTCCCTTTTTGTATCTAATATACAATGAAACTTGAGCAAAAGTGCCTCTTAGGTGTAGCAGATAATTTTCTTTACTCGATGCTTTGTTGAATATTGGAACTGGCTTCGTCTATGAATTCAGAAAGTATATATGGTGATATTCATGGAGCTTGACTCATTATTCACTACTATGGTGATTAGGAACTCACATGTTTCTCTGTTGTGGTTCTAATTATTCTCGCAGCTCAATGAACCCCTTTGTTCTCTAAGATCTACCAAGTTAACTTTGTAGGAACTATCTTATGGCTATCTAAATGATGAAGAGATATGCCAATCCTTCTTTCCCTTCGGTGTCATCAATCCCCCTAAAAAGCAGATTATTTCCACTATTAACTTTCATTGAATAAATTACTTTTGTCCCCCGTCCTAATTATTTTTCAACTACTTTCCCAAAGCTTCCTTGTGTGACTCATCAATTTGACTCGTCTATAATCCATGCAACGATTAGTGTCCTCTTTGTGTTTGTATATTGGTATTTATATTTCTCTTTCTCCAATTATCAACCGTAACATCATAATTTTATTTAAATAGCTTTACTAGCCAAGACACTCCTTCGTCTCCGCGGCACTTCCATGCCTCAATTCATATTCCATCTCCGCTTCTACTGATATCAAGTTCATGTATGACTACATTTTCATTGTTGTTGCTCGTTTAATATTCTTTCTAAGTATACTTTCCATATTTCTTTTATTTCTCCATCCCTTAGACCGGTAGATTTTCGTATTCCCTTTATTTATGTTCGTCCCTGTGGGTTTCGGTGTCCCTGTACAACTAAGTAACGTTGTTATGCATAACACTCACTCTTCCTAAAAGTGCACTTGAGGTCTATGTTGTATGTGTTAAAGACTCTAAACCATCCCCAATTCTATTGAATAGCTTTACCATCCAAGTCTACAATTTCTCCTATGCACATGAATGCATTAATAGAATTCCAGATCCTAAACCCTCACTAATCGTCCTCAACAATATTTGCTAAGACTTACTTTTTCTTTGGAGAAAGAAAAATTAAGTAAACACTAAGTTTGAAGTATGGTGGCTGTTAATTTAATGTCAGTATGGGGCTTCTTTGTTCTTTAAATGATCCAAACTATCTTTAGATTGATTTCGTGTATTATGTTTTCAGGTAGTAGACTACTGGAATAGTAAAGGTGTTTCAGGGTTTGTAGTTTGTAAATATCGTCTAAAGAGACTTCAAGGGCAGCCCAAACTGACCACTAACCAGGTCACCAACTCTTTCTTTTATGGTGTATTTGCTCAACTTCTTGTAAATTTTGTAATCCGTCTGAATCAAAATGAGTTTCCTTTTTGACTTAGCACATGGTTTTACGAGAGCGATTTAACTCTGAAATTTCTGGACACAACTCTTTTGTTTTTCTCCAACAAAGGTAGACATGACACTTATTTTGAAATAGAGGGAAAATTATGTAAGATTTTATTGAATTAGTAGTTCCTATTTGCTAGGCATATCACATATGTGATCACTAAGCCTCTGTTCTATTTACTAAGCTTCTAATTATTCAAATGAACGTTCAAACTATGTGCATACAACCTTAAGTTTGTGAAAATGATTCCTCAACTCAACTCAACCCAGCATTAGTCACAATCACTTCGGTAGGTTACATGAATCCTTTTCCGCCATTCCACGCGATCTAATAATTCATAAGTAGTTTTATTAACAAGTAAACCCTGTCTTACCATGGGGAAATTACAACCAGGTCGAAAGCAATAGTAAAGGAATGCGGAAAGCTGATTTGTTTGAATGGTATTACACATGTAATGCATACTGGTGAAAAGTATATATGCGTATATACACAACATAGGGTTTTGTTAGGATACCCACTTAAGGAGTATCTCAACAATGACCCATAATTTTTTGGACCAAAATGTCCATCGTCTTAAAGAATGAATTAAATTTACAAAATTTGAGACCAATGATATTTTAGTCATAATAATTGGATCACTTGTTAAGATACTCTTCAATTGGGTATGTTTTGAGAGGTATGTTTTGAGAGTATCTTAACAAGTGGCTCAACTTTTTATCTGCCCAAAATACCCTTGATATCAAAGAATGAATTAAGTTTACAAAAAAGTGAGACCAAGGGTGTTTTTGGTGCAAAAAAGTTGGACCACTTGTTAAGATACTCCTTAAGTGGATATCCTAACAAAACCCATCTTGCGAAGCTTTCCAAAAGATACATATTGATGAAAATTGAGTGTAGTAATAGTTTTCTACCCGCTACATCCTTTTTCAGTGGCCGGTTCCACTAGACTTACTGTTTATGGAAGTTTAGAAATTGAAAAGATGTTCCATATTACTTGACAATTGGCCTAAGTTCCTAAAATATGTGTCCCCTAAATAATTTCCCTTTAGTTTCATTTCTTTTGTAGAAGAAGGGGTTAATAATATCTAATATAAACTGAACTGGACTCACTTTTATGGAGTCAGGTTTTGAAGCTGTTTGCAATGTTGCGATTGTGTAGTCTCTTATTATTCTGTCTTGTAACAGGTTCATTTCAACGAGCGTGCATCACGGGTTTCTAAAATATCCAAGTATGATATAAAAAATTTGTTGATGTTTCTGTCTCTCTTGAATTATAATCATAAACTTACTATCTTGTTTCATATCCAAGATTGGTGTGCAGTGACATTTCTGAAAGCCAAGAAGATATATGCATTCCAGCTATCAATTCAGTAGATGATGCACCTGTTGTACCAAAAGGCAACTTTCTTGCTTGTTATATTGACCAAGCATGATATTTTGTTCTTAATTTTCTGAAATCAGGTGCTCATATTTCGAAATCAATCTTTCTAATTGTGCTCTGACTGGTATCAGTGTGGAGAGTTAGTTGTTGACTGAGTATGATTCTCATATGGGCTCCTCGGTGAAAATTGAAATGGTGTCCTTTTCCCTATCTTGGTCTTCCCTTAGGGGGGAGTCCTTTGGCAGTTAGTTTTTGGGGATCCAATTGTGGCTAAGGTTTCTAAGCAGTTAGATAGCTGGAAACATCTTATTTCTCCCTGAGTGGTGGGGTTACCGTTCGAGTCATGTTTCTCGAGCATCTCCAATATATGTCTCTCCTTAAGTTACTAGTACGGGTAGCCGAGCGTATAGAAGGTATTATGCATCGCTTCGTGTGGTGAGGGTTGGTGAAGGTACTAAGGATCATGTTGTAGCTTGGGATGTTGTGAAGAGACCTAAGAAAATTGCACATGTAGGAATCAGGAACATGATCTTTAGGAATATTTCCCTTATTGGCAAATGGTTATGGTGTTTCTCTTTAGAACCTCACTCGTTGGCATAGAGTTGCTTGTAGCAAGTTCGGTGCGCATCGGAACAACCTGGATGTATCTGTTGGTTCTTCCCTCACGAATGCTAGCCCGTGGAAGTTCATTCATAAATGCTATCACCTTTTCAGTCTTCATATAATCAACATGTCGTTGGGATGAGAGACAGAGTTCGGGTTTGGGAGGATCTTTGGCTGGGTTCTTTCCCTCGTTTGTTCCGTCTTTCGGAAGTTCACATTCCTTGTCATTTTTTATGGAGAACCACTTTAGAATTGCTGTTTAACTTCATAGAATTGACATACACTATAATTATTTCCCATGATTTTCTTGGCTAATTTTAGATGCCTTCCTTTTTATGTGGGAAATGAAATTTGCCTCCCTTACTTTACAAACTTGCATCAGAATTGTTTACTGCCCCCAACTGTTGAAGTTCCCTCCCAGTGTTTGACGGAACTCTAAAGAAATTTGTTTATACAATTCTCAAATATCTCTTTTGAACCCAGGATACAGAAGTTTAAAGTCATTTACTGCTTTTAGCAGTGGAAGTGTTTAAAATTTTGTCAGTAATTGAGTGATTGTTGAGTCAAAGGAATAAGTTTAGAGTCAAAATGTAATGACGAGATTCAAGTCTCTAAATTTATGCTCTCTTTTTAGGTCACGTGATCTAGTTCTATTTACTAACGACTCACTAAAATATGATGTCTCATTCCCTTAAAGTACATCTCTTTCCCATTAATTTTCTTGGATATCATATTAAAAGATGTTGAATCAAAAGCATAGTGAAAGTGATAACTTGAATTAAACTCTAGAAATTTTCTAAATCTTTGTTCTTTCTTTTGTAAATAGAGCTGAAATGAAGACATTGATCAACTTCTATTCATTAAACATAATATTCATAATGGGAGGATCCTTTTTTTCTCTCACATCATGCATTGTATTTATGGAAGGGGACAGTTGTGATTGAAAATATTTTGTCTGGATAATGAAGTATTATATTCATCATAAATAAGAGCGTCATGCATTTTCTGCTCAACGCTATATCCAATTTTAATTTTTGAATTGATATTTTTCTCTTTGCAGTTTCCAAGTAAGAGTAAAGAGAACAAACAAGCCACTTTAAAAGAATTTGACTTGTAACTAAGATTTAGAGTTTGCATCATAAAAAGGATTTTGGGCTCAAGTCTTTTTCCCATTGAGACTATTTTATTCACTTGATTTATTATCACACAATTGTAATTACCATATTTTCTTATGACAATGTGGAATCAAAGAAGTGCTAGGCGAAAGTAGAGGTGTGGAAGAGTAGCCAAAGAAGTGCTAGGCGAAAGTAGAGGTGCGGAGATGGTCGATAAGGACACTTGATGGTGGAATGAAGAGGTCCAACGAGCAATTAAGACGAAGAAAGAGTGCTACAAAACCCTACACGTGTGCAGGAATGA
>JAOWAN010041463.1:0-15395 GCA_028566635.1 Lobelia cardinalis | reverse complement strand
ATGCGGAAATGTATAACCCTAAAGTGAAGAGGGGAAGGGCGACGTCAACGAAATTGGTTCCCGAGGGTGAAGAAGACGTGGAGGAAGAAAGATCGGATAGTTTTTTTTTTTTTTTGTTCTGATAAGAGGTATTTTTGGTATAAATGTGACGGTAATGAAAAAATTGGGGGTGACATTTAGCACCACCCATAATATATTACGGCCAAGACCAACTTTAATCCAAGAATTGACACCACCCCACACCAGGGGGTCAATTAACGTCAAAATTTTGCAATTAAAATAACGTTACATTTTCACTTTCTAATTCCCAAGTCAAATTGCAAGTACCAAACTAGCCACGCCCACGGGAGAATAGTAGTCCAATGAGTGAGATCTGGTACAACGATAGGTAGCATCAAGTTTTTTTTTTTTTTAAAAAAAATTTATCTTGCAAAATTCATGGATCCAACCGTAATTGTAAATCAAAATTTTCATTATAGGGGAATGGAATGTTTTCAATTGATGTAAATTACTCTAGAAACATAAAAATAGTCCATTCTCCCGATGGAATCAATACATATATATATAATATAAAATATGACCCAATTTAATATTCATTGATTAGACATTCAGAACAGTAACATAAACTTTCTACACCGGTACATTGATGGCTGTCCAAAGTCATTCTTTTAGCGTAAGCTTACTAATTACTACTATAGTTTATAACCTTTTTTTTTTTTTTGGCTTATCAAAGCACGAATATTAAGTAGCTTATTATTAATAATTTTTCTAAGTTTTCAAAATTAAATAGCTGCATTTTTTTTATAATTATATGATCAAAATATAATTATTTTTAGAAAATAAAAATTGAATACTAATGAAATGAAGACAATGTTAGTTTAAAAATAGTACATTATTAAATAAGCAGAGCATATTCTGGTGTAGAGGCCATGTAGAATTGACGTATATTAATTAAAAGATGTGAGATTGAAATTGGTAATGACATTATGGGGATTTTGGAATGAAATTGAGTGTTAAAGAGTGAAGGGAAAAAGAAGGTTGGGCATTTTGAACAATTTAAAGCTCAAAAAACAAAAGGATCATTTCTACGGTGGTAAATGGTAAATCGATATTAAGGTCTCTTGTTGCATGTTTTGCTAAAATGGAGGTAAAATTAGTAGGTTTTTTTTTTTTTAATTTTTAATTTTCGTTGTTGTTGTTGTTGTTGTTGTAAAAAGACAACTATATATAGTTGCGTACTCCATTTTAAAGTGGCCATGCTAGCTAGCTAGGTAAAACTCACTGAAAGAAGCGTTGCATTTATAATTTTTTTTTTTTTTTCAAAAATGCTAGTGGTCAATGTGAATTAGGATTCATTTAGACAAGTGTTTTTTCTATTGTGGTTTTTGATTTCAATTGTAATTAAATTAAAGAAAAAATAGAAGAGAAAAAAATAAATAAAATAATTATGAGATCAGTAAAAAAGAAAAATTAATAATCATAATGCCATGTCACAAATTGAGCAAATCATAGTGGTGAACTCCGTGATCCCTTAAATTGTAGTCCCTCTATTTATTTTTTTTATAAAATATAATTGAATAATTGTTGTATTTTATATTATAAAATTTTAATAGTTTATAAAAATATTTACATTATCAATAATATTTTTTTATGAATTCACAATAACAGGTCAAGTTTCATAATTGTTTTTGGTCAAAGTTCAAAGAAGTTGAAAAAAAAAAGAAAGTAATTCAAAACACGATGCCGAAAGAATACTTCAACTCATGGCACTAAATTAGCCGAATCGAGTCGAATTTTTACGAATTCCAGTCGAGCTTTTCATATTTTTTTTACAAGTCGAACTTTCACGAATTCGAGTCGAACTTAAAATTAATGAGCTTAGCTTGGCTCGTGACGGACTCGCAAGCTGCGCGAGTCATGCATTTTATAGACTTGACGATTTATCGCAAAAATTATCCAACTGAGATATGTGCCAAAAGTCCCAAGTGCAAACTCTTGCACTGTTGCACCCTAAAACCCACCGTCACACACAACACAGCCTCTCGATCTATGATCTTTTAGGAGAACGACTTTACCATAACTGTATTCGAAGACCGTTTTTCCTGTATAGAATCTGTAAGTGCACCCGAAGTAGGCCGAAGATTGTTGAGACTCGAGACCTCGTCCTCATGTCAGTCATTGGTATTTTAATGAATCGAGTTTTAACGAATCAAGCTCTTTACAAGTACTTAACGAGTCGGCTCGCGAGTCTTGCAAGCCAAGTCGAGTCGGACTCACAAAATATGACGAGCCTGAAAATTAAGCTTGGCTTGGCTCATAAAAGTCGTGCGAATCGAGTCGAGACGGATCCAAACGATTCGAACCGAATTAAATCCACGAGTTGACTTGACTTATTTACCTACCCTATTTCAACTCATCATATTAATATTTCAATGATAATGCATTGCATGGAACACACCATATATATAAATATATAAATTAAAAATCCGATTTTCTATTTAAAAATTACATTTATTTAAAAGGAATTATCAAAGCATATTCTAGTTAATTGTAACAAAATTGACAAATTATAAGCTTAAAATTTGTATTTTGGAGCTTCGATGTTGGCGCGGGACGGGACGGGAGGCACAGGAAAACGGAAGGAGGAAAAAGGGGGGCAGGCTGCTCGGGAAACGAAAATCTACGGAGCCATTTCATCTGGTCGTTTCTCCTTTCTCTCTCCTCTCGCTCCTTCTTCACCCGGTAATCTCTCTCTCTCTCTCTCTCTCTCTCTATATATATATATATATATATATATATATATCGATCTACCGAGAAATTTCGAGTTGAATTTACAACATTAATCTCTAAGCTTGCTGAGCTGAAAGTGATTATCTGTGAATTTTCAAGTTTATATATTCTGCTATTTATGGCTGTAAGAATGTAATTTCTGTCTTTTGATTACTGAGCTCGAATTCAAAGTGTTTGTGAACTTTTTGGTGAATTTTCCAAAGTTTAATTAGTACTTGAATTTTGAAAATGTATGGAGTACGAATCTGTGTAGAGAGTCAATAATTTATAAATTTTCTCTCTCAGTACTCATATGGATTGATCCACAAGAACATTTATTTATATGCCTCTTGTATACATCCTGAGCTTAAATGCAGTAATCCGTGGATTTTAATGAAGTTTGCAATTGTACTCGGTTTTCCTCTTGAATTTAAATTTTGTTTTGAAAATTCAGTAAAGTGTTGTTGTGCGCAGCATGATAAATGTTTTAATCTCTCTCTCTCTCTCTCTCTCTCTCTCTCTCTCTCTCTCTCACATACACACACACACAAGCAGCATATGAATTTACAGAATTTGTATCTTGATGGCTGATGCTAAGATTGAATGTCATTAACTATGGCTGGGTTAGACTAGGCAATTCTAATAGGTTCGAATCAATTGAGTTCAGAATTTTCTTTAAAATTTCAATTTAAATATACATTCTCTCTCTGTGCATATATGTATACATTGGTGTACATTTGCATGATTTTGTATCTCAATCACTGAGCTAAAAATATGAGAATTTCTTTGGAAGGATTTTGATATATTAATTAAATGAAAAGCAATTTACTCTGAATGTTGCAGAGCTTTCAGTAACAATATGTATACAGATATTAAAATTTATATGCCCTTTCTCTCTGCATTTCTGGACGCAAAGATATGTCAAATTCCAAATTGAAGAGCTTCAAAATTTAGGAACAAATCCATGGGAAAACTGGTTAACGTAACGCAGCCGAAATACAGAATTCACTCCTAAGAATATAGCATAGTAGTTAATTACTTGCTTGGGGGTGGTGAACAATATCTCTCTTTCTGGATACAGTGCTCAAAGACTGTGTTTTTAATGGATTTAGCTATTTCAGTAACTAAGAAAGGAACATGACTTGATATAATGATATGATTTGAAAGCTCTAATTGAATTTGTGCATATACAGAAATGAATTGCACCTGATATATTGAGCTGGAGTAGGCAACTCTATTTATATCATCACTAAATTTCTGGACGTTGTTGTAAAAGTTAAGTGAATAATTCACAAGCTCCCACCTGATTTCTACTCAAACTTATTCCTCTTCCAGGTATTAGTTACATGTGTACAGGAAGAATAAGAATGAATCATATACAATCTCCTCCCAAAGAAATGCCAAATTGGCCTGGCAATCTCAGAATGAACAAATAAATGATCCATAGACTCACCGTGAGGACTGTTAGGATTCATCCTCTCAATGAGAAGCAATGTATGTGGCTGAGTTGGTGCATGAACCATAAGATACAATGTATTTGGTTGGTGAAACATTTATCATGTGATACATTCACTTGGTAGGTACATGTTTCTATAGATACATTGTAGTTGGTGAAGAAACAATGAATCTGAATTTACTTGAGGCATATCAAGAGTCAATCTCCCAAGTATAAAAGGGGTTGAGATGATCTTGGTGGATACACCTTGAGAGAAGAAGTTCAGATATTGTGAAAAGTGCAATGTAGTCCCGTCAAGGGGGAGAGCAATAGAGAGATGAGAGTATATAATTTCACTAGGTTTTGAGTGTGAGTGTATAAAGGGCTTATCTGGGTGGGTAAGGGATCTTGTGTTGGTTACAAACACAAGGAAACTTTGTACTGTATTATTCTCAAATTATTAAAGTTGGTGGCTCTCCGTGGAGGTAGGCTGGTAATTGGCCGAATCACGTAAATCTCTTGTGTGCTCTTGTTTATTTCCGTCATTTGTTAAATAGGCTTTTTTATCTCTGCCCAATAAGATGTCTCCCGAAGGAAGGACGCGTTGGTGTTCCGTGAAGGAAGGACACGCTGGTGTTCCGTGAAGGAAGGACAACCTGGTAGTCCTTTTGAGAGACTAAGGTTGGGGTGTATCTCGGAAGAACGAGATCAAAAGTGTTAGCAAAAGTTCGTGCCATTGTTGTGTTTCGCGCTCGGAGGCTTCCGCTGTGCACAACATGAGGATGGTGAATGCAACAGATACATTTAGAAGTAACATTTACATTTTTTCTTTGAAGATTTGCCTCAACAAGGACTGCATTTTGAAGAAACCGCCCACATAAACCCACTAACCTTTGTTGGTAACCACAACTGCTATATTTTGCTTTTCCTATTAACCCTAGTGCCTGATTACCTGCAGAAAGTTTCCACGGTGAAGTCACCTGAAGTAGAGAGACTAAAAACTAGTCGGTCATTAAGGTCTGAATTTAGGCGCATGCATGCGTGACACAAGGGACTGTTGCTTGGTTCAAAATTTCCAGAAAAGGATAAAGCTCATGGAATGCATAATGGACTGTTAACATAGCATCTGTTGGGCTTGGACCCTTAAGAATGGTACCACATCAATTGTCACAGTAGAAAGACTTATATACCTTTCCCAACTATCCACTTCCAATGTAGATCCACCTTCTAAAGTTGCTGATCAGAAATTGCTTTCCATAAATGAGAGGAGCCGACTGGAACAATGAACCAGAGTTTATCTTGTACTTAGCTTCAATAAATTTGGCCCATAAAGATCGACCCTTTCAAACAGAGTAAGCAAGCTTTGCATGCGTAGCTTCCATAATTTCTGTGATAGGCTTCAAGCCTAGTCCTCCTTCTGCGCATTGGTTTGCAAATCTTTCTGAGATGTAATTCGAATTTTGTGTCCAAACTTGCTATCTCTTAGCTACCAAACAGGATCAATGAAGGTATACGTGGAAACGAGGGACACAATTCGACAGCAGGCAACGATCTAGTCTAATTCATGACGTATTCTGTAGTAAAGTGTCTTAAATGTTTTACTTCCTGTCTGTTTACTGAAGACTCATTATCCTCGCAATTGTCAAAAGTAAAAGCGAAGATCAGGTAAAACTGCTTCACATACCTTTAACTGTGGTATCATTAGTATAATACATTCATGCGTTTAATTTTGAAGTATTTCTTTACTAATGAACAGGGCTTGTGGATTAAGATTGCAAATTTAAATACTTAGAGGAGTTGCCCGACAGCTGATACTGTAATGATAAATGGTTTAGCGCATTGTAATGGAGGAAAATAGCAATTTAACTAATCAACCTGTGGATATTGAGAGGTGTCCCGAAAATATAAAAAATGGATGCCTCAGGTAGTCAGGTACGATGGATGGATCTACAAAGTGCAAATGGTTTGGTCACTGATTATGACTATGTGCCATTGATCAGGTGGAGCTACTGTTTTCTAGCTAGGGATCTTTTTTCAGGCTCGTTTCTTTGTGTGAAGAAGATGATCATTTCACTTGCTAATCAGATCATTTCACTTCGTTTCAGGTTTGTAACTTTCCTTTTATTTATACCTCTGTTCCTTGGTTTTTGGCAAAGTAAGGAATTTAGGTGGATTAGTGACAGGCTTAACAATCTATTATTGGTTTCCTGGATTGTTGATGAGATGTTACTGTATTTTACAATATTAAAACATTTCATAAGATTAAAACAAGTAAAACTGCCGTTTGAAGTTGATGGTGCTTTCAAATCTATAAAATAAAGCTGTCTTGCTTAACCAACTATATAATGCTAAGGAAATCAGAATAGTTTCATTCAGTTAGAAACTTTCCATAACTACCAAAAATAACAAAAACCCTATAACTATGAGCAAACAATTAGGACTGATCTGTATGGTCTGATCAGAACCTTTAAAAGGTTAAAACAACAAACAACATAACAATTAAACCAAATGAGAAATATCAGCTTCATGCATTGCAGAGTGTCGAGGTGCCGCTGCTGCTTGCACCATCGTTGGCATGAGTATTTCTCGTAATCTCATTCTTCACAATAGCAAAGCATAACTTCGAACCAGCGCCCCGGAAACACCACAGTTGAACTGAATCTCCTGTCTTCAACTCGTATGCTTTGACGAACTGATACCACCCATGTAAGAGTACTAACTTACCCATACTCGGCCACATCTTGAAATTCATTCCGTGACTATTCCCCTCCCCATCAATCACAGTAACTTCGATTTTCCCATCTATCTTGTTAGTATGTCTCCCTTGATCAATCTTTTTAGTTTTCCCTACTCTATCCCCTCTTATCTGCAGAACATCTTTCTCCTGCGCAGTTAAGGCTTTCAATAGCGAATTCACGCCGTCTTTTGGAATAAAGAGACGGTTTTGCCCATAGTCCACATCGGACACTTCGATAGTCTTGTTCGCCAAGTAAACGAGGCCAACACCACCTAGGGTTTTAAAGGCAGCGTGAGCTTGTGAGGAAAGTTGTGGTGGGATTGCCGGTTGTTCTCGAGCGGTGATTTTTCTCTTTCTTTGACGGCAGTGGTTTTGTGCCGCCACAGGCAGTGGCACAGATTGACTTCCCGGCAAAACAGGAGGACAATTTGGATTAGCGTCCGTTGAAGGAAGAGCCAACAACCTAACCTTCTTTCCGGCCAAGAATTTGCTTATAGATTTATTCTTCTCGATCGTCTTCTTTATGGACAAGAACTCAACAGCCTCCTCACGTTTATTTTCAACCTCCGGTGGTTTCGTTTGAACATCCACGACAATGTCCTTTCCGAACAGTCTGATTCTCCCAACTTCTTTCACAAGTACTTCAACATTCGCCATTATTATTTAATTCTCTCTCTCTCTCTCTCTCTCTCTCTCTCTCTAGGTTATGTAAAAAAGAGGTGAATGGAACGACTGAAAACTCTCTCTATATATTTGTGATCGGAAGAGAGCGAGTTGGAATGGAATGAAGTACTGAAACTTTTTCCAAACCACAGAGGGAGAGCTAGTTTTCGTTTTCCTTGAGAGATAGGGTTTAGTTGCCCTCCTAAAAACCTCAAAAGAGTTTCGAGTTGAATGCGTTAACTGCTGAGGATTCTTATTTTCTCTCTAAAAAAAAATTAAAAAAAAAATCTGAGAATTTGTTGAATATATATATATAGAAGTGAAGCGATGAATGGAATGGAATGGAATGGAATACTCTTCCTCCGTATAGGTTTAGGAGAGTAATTAAGGCGGTTGACATTATTATTTACCTGTGCTTAACTGGAAATGGTTTCCTTTCCTAACCCCAAGCCATTCCTACTATTTTTCGGATTCCTAGCAGCAAATAATAAGAGAACGCGTACCATCTCTGTAATTCATGTTAATTAATTACTACTTCTCTTCAATTTTTACTACCCCTTTAAATTAATTAATTTTTACTTGTTTTTTTCTATTTTCCGGGGGCGCTAGGGGTAAAGAGGTCTACTTCCATCCCTCCGAATAACTGATCTTCATATTTTCATTTTTGTGATCAAATAATAGTCAACATTAAAAAATGAAAATAAAGTTAATGTTGACTATTATTTCAATAGTACTAAAATTTTATAATATTGAAATAATAGTTATTTACATAAAAGTAAATTAATATTATCAAATTTTAATACTAATGAAATAATTATTTTTACCAAGTAAATTTTTATTAAAAAATTTGGTCAAATTTGACTTTAGTTGATCATAAAATTAATTGAATTTGAAAGATTTTGGTCACGTGAGTATGATAATCATAATAATAAGAAAAATAGAACATGGGAAATACATACACATTAATCTGTTAAAGTCGTTTATATATAATGTGGGCTTTTAGTCATCGGGCTCTTTGATTTGTTCGGGTGGCATTGAGGAAATGTATCATGGGTCGGGTTTACACGTGTAGGGGGTCTGATTTGATATCATGTTAAAATCTGAGGTTACATTTCAAAAGTAATTAATAATGAGATGAATAACCCAAAATTTTTATTAAGTGTAAATAAGACTCGTTTATACCCAATGTAAAATCTTAATCTCAATATAATCTTGTAAAAGGGTTTAGCAGTTGTATAATATAACTCAACCCAATTAATTTGTCATTCAATTAGAAGTCTTGCGCATTTTTGCCATTTAGGTTCTACTTATTAAACATCAAACTGAATTTTCAAAATTATAAAATCGATATAACCGTAAATAATTTTACATATTATTTGTAAATATTAAAATAATAATACCAAATTTATAGGCAAACAATTCAAATTACCAATTACTCCTTTCGTTTCGGATAATTAGTCAATTATCTTATTGTAGACACTTCATATAAAGAGATCTATTTTATTTAATTTAACTATACTATCAATTATTTCAAACTTTTTATTATGTTCAAAATATATTAGTTTTCTAGCCTATTCTAGAAAAAAACGTTGTAATTTTAGTACAATCAACAACAAAATATATTGTAATAAAAATACAACATTTAAAATTTTAATTTTAAAGATGGACTCTTTGTCCCAAACATAGGGAATGCTTATTTATATCTGAACTAATTAAATAATATGTAATAATGGAAAAATAAATCTCAAATTCAATTTTAAAATCAGAAAGCAATACTTGATGTAGTTACAAGATGTATATATACTCTCAATAATTTTTCTCTCAGTAGAATCGAGGAATCGAGTTCCCCTTCTCCAAAACACCCGGACTTAAAAAACCCAGGGTTACTTAATCTGCATTGTTTCACCATGTTACCTCCATTCCCGCTAGAGTTTGCGCAACTAGGGTTTGCGCCGCCTCCATTGCTATACGCGACGAGCCCTAGCTTGGCGTTTCCCTCCTCAATTGCAGCTCCTTGCTCTATCGCAACCATGTTCCTTCAGCCACTGCCATTGTATTATTCTTTCCTTTCTTGTGGTTGTCTTCCCACCATTTAGGGTAGCCGACTAACTTGAAGCACGCGTCCTGGTGTGCGTCGACATCCTGCAATGAGAGCAGTGAAGGTGAGATTTGTCCTCCTTGCCCGTTTTCATGCTTTCCCTGATATTCACGGCCTCTTCCTCCTAATCTCCTCGGTTTCTGTCATTTGTTGTTGCGGCAAGCCCCACTCCAATCTCTCCTAATGATGCCTGGATTCCCTTACTCACAGCTGCCGACTTCAGGATTTAAAGCCTGGCGGCCTCCCTTCTCACCATCAAGCATGTTCAACTGGGGGAAGGGGGTCTTGCTTTAGAATGTCCCTTCAGATTGATTCGTATCGATCATCGATGACTGTGAGGAATTGATACAGTCGTTGCTCCATTGTTATCTGGTTGAAGACGACTATGTCTTCTGTGCATTTCATGCACTACCACAATCCTCATCGAGATATTCTGTAGGGCATTTCAAATGCTCTCTAATGTCTCCTTCCCCTACCGGACTGTGCTCGCCTTCTTGTGTACGTAGCTCGTACATTTGGAACGAATCAGCTCTGCTCCCGTACGTGACTGCCAAGCCACTCTATAAACTCCAGGCTTTCGGATATTGAGCAACGTTGTTTATCAACGAAGGTTCAATATTTTGGACTAGCCATGTGAAAACAACTAGATCCGATTGCTCCCATCTCTTGTAGCTTGGGTCGCTGATCTCTGGTGGTACGTCAGTGAGGTGATATCCTTTTCTTCTTCCTCTAATTGCTTTCTTCATGTGAGGCACGCCCATTGTGGGTAATTCTCACTGTTCACATTGATGTTGATTGAAAGATTTTCAGATCCTCTTTTTGTTGGTTGTTGGCTGCCTAGTCTGTTCTGAAGTAACGCTTCAATTTGCAGTGTTAATTTATCGGGAAGGGCTGAGTATTGGCTTCCTGATATGAGTGAATTACTTTCTGGCATTACGCCTAGAATTTTTCAGGTTTGGTGGTTGTTTCGAATGTTTGGTAAGGTTGTTTATTGCTTGATTTTGGCTAATTTGGCTTCAAAAAAGGTACTTGGACGATGATGAAATTTTTCAGAGTCCCTAACGATCAGAAAAATCGCTCTGATACCATGTTAAACAATAAATATCAAAAGATTGATGAAAATTGCTATTGATTGCTATATATTAAATTAATTTATAAGGCTATTTATAGGGTTATACAAGGCTTCAACTGAGATAATATTTAACCATTGATACGTTGTACCAACCCCCTGATTTATTGACACATTGTACATTCCCTGTCTTTATTGAGATAATTGGTTTGAGGTCTGACCTTCAATATCCTCACCAACCCTTTCTAACATCACTCTATGTATTATTTCGTATATCACTATTCATATAACGGTAGGTTTCATTATTATCGGGTTTCACTAATATGTAAGTCATGATATGCAGAGTGGGACAGAGGATTTGAAACCCCCCCCCCCTCCTATCCACCTTTCGACCCCTCATATTTAATTTTTTTTTATTTCAAATGAAAATATCTCTTAATATATAGCTCAAAAAATTAAAATTAATTACATAACTTGATCAAAATTTAAGTCTCTTTCAAATAAATTCTATCATAAATATATTTTGAGCAATTTTTTTTTGTTGAATTTTTATAACGACAACATTGATTTTCTTACTTACGCACAACGTTGAATTTTTAGTACAATTGTGTTGAATCTTTAAATGCATTATTGTTGAATTATGTTTTTTTGTTGAATATTTTATTTTGATTGAATCTCAACATACTTTTTATTGAATCTCAATGTACTTTTTATTGATTCTAATAGATTTTTTTGTTGAATCTTAGCACTTTTTAAATGCACTAAGATTCTACAACCGTACACTAAATATTCAACACAAAAATATTCTCAGATTCAATAAAAAGTGCATTGAGATTTAATAAAAACGTAATAATCAACACAAAATAATACTAATATTCAATAGAAAAATGTGATTCAACAGAGTGTACTGAATATTTAACACAAGAAAATCCCTTATATTTAATAAAAAATGCATTGAAATTCAATAAAAATGTAAGATTCAATACAAAATGTAATTAGATTCAACAAAAAAAATGCCATTGAACAATAATGTATCTAAAGATTCAATACCGTTGTACTAAAGATTCAATGTTGCCCATTGAAAAAAAAAAAAAGATTCAACGTCATCGATGTAAAGATTTAACAAAAATAATTTGCTCAAAATATATCCATCATAAATCTTATTTGAAAGAGGATTAAATTTTGATAAAAAATTTATAATTAATTTTTTTTTAAAAGTTATAGATCATAAAATATTTTCTATTTTTTAAAGGGATAACTTTATAAATGGTCCCTGAACTTTGGTCATTTTTATGAATACCCTGAGCTTAGAAACGTTTTATAGATGACCAAAGTTTGAAAAAAATGTCTCATGAATGGTCCCTGCCGTCAATCATCCGTTAAGTTAACAATTATCAGTGGACAATTTAGGAAATTCACATGTGAGAACAAGGGTAAAAATGAAATTATACCCTAATCTTCTTTCCTTTGTTCCCTCACCATCCACCACCACCAACACCCATATACCCCCCTTTTCTCCCTCACACGCGTGATCTCTCTCTTCACTTTGCACCCATCAACCTCCACACACCGAACCAATCGCGCCGCCAAACCCCCTCATCCATCACCACCACCGCTAGCCAGTTGACCCAAAATATTGAAACCCAGATCCTCTCCTGCAATCATCAACCGAACCCAGAACAAAAACAAGAGTCACCTTCTTCCTTCTCTTCCAGATTTGTTCGTCCAGGGCAGCCATGGCGATTTGAGAAAGGATGAAGAAGAAGGAACAATCGCAGCAAGCAACAACGGATCCTGTTGATGGGTTTAATTGTTGCTTGTTGTTGCTGTTCATGGGTTTTATTGTTCTGGGTTGCAATTGATGGTTATAAAATGAAAACGGTTAGCACCATATTTGAACCCAAGCTTTGAAGCACCAGATCTGAATAACCCAGAAACGAAGAAGGAGTTGGGTGGAAGGGGGTTGCGATCGGACTTGGGTTTGGAGATGCTTCCACAGTTGCGAAGTCCATGGGTTCTGTGCGAGATCTGGTTTAGAAATGGAAGCTTTTGCAGATCGGAATTGGTGTCGGTGAAATTGGTCGAGCATCTGGGTTCGCTCTTGGAGGACATGGCTGTTCTTTCTTCGAGCATCTGAGTTTTCCAGATTTAGTTCTATTAGGATGATGGAGATTTGAAACAGAGTGGGCATCTTAGCAACTGGAGGCTATGGAAGAAACAACTGGGTTTCATGCATTTTTGGGTTTCATGTTTGTATCTTTGATGCTGCTCCTTTGCTGCTGCTGTTGGTTTAAATGGGTGTAGGTGGTATTGGTTTGATAGTGATGGTGGTGGTAGTGGCGGTTGATGGGTGGTGGTGATTGATGGGTGTAGCTGGTTGGCCGTCGGAATTCTAAGGTTTGGATTATTCTTGTAATTAATTTGATCGGAAATGAAGGTTAGAGATATCAGATCTAATTTTTTCGGTGGAAGATGGAGAAGAAAAAATGAGGAAGAAGGGTATTTCTGTCAATTACTAGAGTTAATGGATAAAATTAACAATTAATTAATGAAGAGATCATCCATGAGATATTTTTTCAAACTTTAATTATTCGTAAAACATTTCTAAACTCAGAAACCATTCGTGAGAATCGTCAAAATTCATGAACCATTTATGAAGTTTCTCCTAAAGGTCTAATGAAGAATGGGTGGATGATGTCCGGGGAAGGGGGCCTTGGGGGTTGGGGGGGTGGGTGCTGGAGCGGGTGGGGAGGGGGAGGGGGATGGGTAACGGGAAATGTGCGGGCAAAGAAGAGGCGTTTAATTTGCTTCTTTTTTTCTTTTCGTAAATTTTTTTATTTTAATCTTAATCTTAAATTTAATTCTAATTTAATAATTATGATTAATTCTTAAATTTTTAACTAATAAATGATTCTATATTGAACCACCTCCTATAGAGGTGTGATTTACACGTCATCAATGAGATGGAGTAGTGAAAGTAGGGGTAATTTGTACGATCTACTTTCGTGATTTAATGAATTTTATTGTCCCTTCAGATTTAATTATTAGACATAGCCTACCTTTTATCTATTTTTTTGATTAATGTAATTAATTTTTAATTTATAAATAAATATAATATAAATTAAAAATATATTAAAGATATTTATTTAATAAAAAAATTTTAAATTTTAATATAGTTGATCACAATTATTTTTAAAATAGGTATATTTAAATTAAAAATTAATCTATAATCAAACTAAAATTAAAAGGATAAAGGAAAAAAGTTTTTGTAATATTAAAATTAAATATACACACAGATAATTAAATATGTATCGTATATAGTATATATATATTAAGTCAATTTCTTTCACGAAAATAAATTGGAATTAATATTTACTATTTACTATTTTATAATTTATAATTTATTATTTTTTAATCATAAGTATATTTTTATATACATGTGATCAACATATTCAAAAATCAGAATTTTTTACTACACAAATTGTTACTAATAAATTTAGAGAGTTAGTACTCAAAAAAATAGGTTAGAGATAAGAGATAAAGGAGGGAACGTGAATTTTCTCACCTTGAAATTTTTTTCCTTCTCTTCTCTTCCCTTCCATGCTGCAACCCTCCCTTCTCTCCTCTTTTCTTCTCCTTTTTTTTATACTCCCTCCGTTTCGTAATAGATGATTTCTTAAAAATTAAAACTTGATCCATAATAGTTGGTCTTTTAGAATTTTTAGGCTTTTTTTGTTCATACTTTTCCTAATTTACCCTTCAATTCTCCCAATTACCAATATCATTATTTATATGTACCTCTTTTATCATCAATAAAGAGATATTATTTAATAAGGATGAATTTATCAATATGTATTACTCTTTAATAAGTGTACATAAATCTAAAAGATAATCTATTGCGGGACGGAGGGAGTACTAATTTATGGTGGTGTGAGAATGAGAAAAAAAAGTGGAAAAGTTAAACTTTTATAGCTTCCCTTCCATAATAAGTGTATTTCATGGTGTATGGTAGTTCTTCCATGGTGTGATGGTAAATTACGAAGACGATACAACTTTTTGTAAGTTCTATCTCATCAAAGCTAATAATACTGTCACTAACCTAAACTGAAATTTGCACCTACACTCCAAGTTTGATCGCTTTTCTTACAATCATTTAATTTATCTTTTATATTCATAAATTCTCCGTATTAAGTTATTAGTCATAATTAACCAGCAAATGTTATATTTTACTAGTAGAGTTAGTATTATCATAGTATTTATTATTATTTAATATTTTTTCCTTTAAATTCTTTTACATCTGATCATAATATATAAGTATAAATTTCTCACATTTTCTATTTATTTATTTTTAAACTTGGATAATAAATTTATAAAATCTAAAACACGAAAAAACTTATCTTACTTAATCCCACTTTGAAACAATGTGACACGTTAAACTGATTTTTGCTTGCTCGACGCCGACGGACTTGCCAAGGAAGTTTGAAATAAGAGATTAGTGGATAACTAGTCATAGACTCTCCACCGTTCCTAAGGTGGCGAAAATATCAAGGTGGCGTTCACGAAGCCAGTTTTTGTACCTTAGTTTCAAAAATCATAAAAAATCTTGTTCACGAAGCAGGTTTTT
>JAOWAN010041258.1:0-15429 GCA_028566635.1 Lobelia cardinalis | reverse complement strand
TAAAGCATTCTGATTAATCAATCAAATGAAAAACACTTCTTCCCACTCTCTTGATCTCCATTGTTAACTTGATAACACGATCATGATCATCAACACAGCCTCCCCAAATCTCATGAAGCTCACCTACACTAATTACCTCTCTTGGAAATTGCAGATACAGGAACTTCTTAATGCCTACAATCTGATGGGATATGTCACTGGCTCAATCCCACAACCACCGACAATGCTTACAGTCGACGGTGTTCAGGCTTCAAACCCACAGTACCAACCTTGGTTCCAGCAAGATCAAATGATCTTCTCTGTTATCGTTGGCTCCCTCACACAGTTTGTTGAATCACTGGTAAATCGAGCCACCTCCTCACGTGCAGCATGGGACACTCTGGCCACTGCCTTTGCAACTCTATCTCTCTCTCATAGTAGAATCAAGGAGATCCGAGACTCCCTCAAACACTATAGCAAGGGCTCTCGTTCAATCAATGACTACATGCTGTTCATCAGAGTTAAGGCCGATGAACTCTCTCTTCTTGGCCAGCCTCTTCACCATGAAGATTTAATTGATCGGGTCCTAGATGGTCTGGATGACTCATACCGGTCGATCATCGATGCTGTAAACACTCAGGACACTCCCCCTTCATTTGATGAACTTTTAGAGAAATTACTTTACAAGGAACACTCCTTGCATGCTATCAGCGTCCCAATCACTGCCAACCCCGGCAACCAGCAACATCGTGGCTGCCAAAATCGTAGTACGCCTCCACATATATCTGCTTCGCCAACCTCTGATTCAGGAGGAAATAATTCTCGGACCGGTGGCCGTCCCTATATCAAGGCACATGTCAAGCTTGTGGTATGGTTGGGCCCTCTGCTCAAAGATGAACATGGTTTCGTCTAGTCACTGCACAGCCCCAACAGCCTTATCCTACTTCTTCCTTTCGGTCAACTCCCCGACCATAAACACCTTGGCTTCCACGCTCCCGTCCCATGTCTCAGTGGCAACTAATTGCACACTTTGCTGCGAATGAACACATGACGACGCAGGGATGGTTGGCCGACAGTGGCCCCTCCAATCATATAACAAATGACATGGAAAATCTCTCACTACATGCCCCTTACACCGATGGTGATGATGTACTCATTGGAGATGGCTCTAGCCTTTCTATGTCTCATATCGGTTCGCGTACCCTTGCCCTAAGCTCTCCTCCTTATTCACTATCTCTCATTAATATATTGTGTGTGCCTTCCAAGAATCGTAACCTCTTTTAGTCTCCCAATTGTGCAACCAAAATAATGTATCTGTTGAATTCTTTCTTACGTGTTTTCCCTCATGCAGTAGGTGATAGGGCTCTCTACCAACAAGAGGGTGGTGCAGATTCTTTAGTGGAGAGAATTGAGGTGAGGTTGGCTAGACTAAAGCAGCAATATGATTCTGCCACTCAATTTTCAGTTGCAGCTCCTCAGGAGCAGGTGGAAGGTACACTATAATTAAGTTTCCCAATGTCTGCCATTTTATGGAATCTTAGAGGGATATATAACTAAAAAAACATGAATTATTTGCGTCTATTGGTTTGTTAGCATCATCCAAATCTACTTGTGAACCTTGAACCTAAGGTGGAGGGTCATAGGATTGATAGTGTAGCTAGGAGATTACATTTTGCTAATTTTTTGCATATGAACCCTGTCAACATGAATATTTGGTTATTCTGGAGATCTAATATCAATATTGCTGTAGTAGAAGCTTCTCCCCAATCAATTACAATTAGTGTTTCTCAAGGAGATGAGCTAGACTATCTGGCCACTTTTGTGTATGCTAAATGCAAAAAGGAGGAAAGGAGAGATTTATGGACTCATCTGCAGGATTTGGCTCTCAGATTTGATACAAATTGGCTTATGGCTGGTGATTTCAATGCTATGTTGCAGCCTATTGAAAAGCTGGGGGTGGCAGGTTTGATTTTGGCAATAGAGATGAGTTTGCTAGTTGTCTTCATAACTGTGACCTTATGGATGTTGGCTTTGAAGGTAATATGTGCACTTGGTGTAATGGTCATCCAGGGCTTGCAAGGATATGAGAGAGGATTGACAGGGTGTGTGTGAATTTTCTTTTTAATAGACAACTCCCAGCAATTAAGGTGACTCATTTGACTAGAACTGCCTCTGATCATTGTCCTTTATTGATTCAAATGATTAAACCTCTCAAGCCTAAAGGTTCTTTCAAGTTCTTCAAGATGTGGATGGATCATGAGGATTTTCAGAGTTTACTTATCAACAAATGGACAAGATTTGCTTCTGGGGATCTTTAGTTTGCTCTTCATCAAAAACTCCACTATTTCAGGAAGGAGCTTAGAATCTGGAATTGGGAGTCTTTTGGTCATGTTAGGAGGAAAATGGAGCAATGCCAAGACCAGATTTTGCAAATGGAACACTCTCTTCAACAACAATGGGATGATATCACACATGGGAATCTCATGGAATTAAATAGACAACTTCATCAATTGATAGGTTGGAATGAGGATCTGCTAAGGAAAAAGGCTATGGTGACATGGTTGAAGGATGGGGATAGGAATTTAACTTATTTTCATGCTTCTATCAAAGAGAAACAACAATTTTCAAGACTAAACCTCAAACTGGAGGACAGCAGTTTTACTTCAGATTCTAAGGAGATAGGGGAGATGGCAGTGGCTCATTTCTCTAATATGTTCACTTATGTCCCTCATTATATTGATGAATTCTTATTTGCATATTTCCCTAGTAATGGGAAGACTCGGGATAATGAGATGTTGTTACAAGTTCCAACAATGGAAGAGGTGTGGGAGGCTGTGAAAAGCCTAAATCCTGATAGTGCCCCTAGTTTGGATGGGTTTACAAGTCACTTTTACCAAGGATATTGGGATACAATTAAGGTTGATGTGTATTCTGCTATTTCATCTTTTTTCACAGGCACTCCTGTCCCTATTGGGATCTCTTCAACTTCAATAGTGTTGATTCCTAAAGTGAATAACCCATATTCCTTTGGAGATCTCAGGCCACTAAGTCTGTGTAATTTATCTTGCAAGCTCATCTCTAAGATCATTGCTACAAGACTGGTTAGGATTCTGTCTCATGTAATATCTCGAGCAATTGGGTTTTGTAAAGGAGAGAAGTATTCAGGAGAATGTGTCCATTGCTCAAGAGTTGGTTCAGCATTTGGACATGAAAGTTAGTGGGGGTAATTTGATTTTCAAGCTTGACATGTCTAAGGCTTATGATATGCTGGAATGGGATTTCCTTCTCAGAACCATGCAAGCTATGGGTTTTACTCAGGGGGTTTGTGATCTTATTCACAGAGTTCTGAAGAATATTAATTACTCTATCAAGATTAATGGAGAGTCCTTTGGTTTTTTCCAATCTAAAAGGAGAGTACGATAGGGTGACCATTTATCCCTCTTTTATTCATCATTACCCGGGAGGTATTATCTTTCAATCTGAATAAAGCCATGTTTAGAGGTAGGGTTGGTTATTATCATCAAGGAACAATACTCCTATTTCTCATTTACTTTATGCTGATGATTGTCTCCTTTTCTGTAATGGGGCAAGGGATTCAGTATTGGCTTTAATGGATGTGCTGACTATGTATGAGAGAGCATCTGGTCAACTTATAAATGCTCAAAAGAGTGCTTTTTATGAAGCTCAGAGATGTTCTCCAAGATATATATCAGTATGATTAAATCTATATTTGGTATGATTCATGGTTCCCTTCTTATGAAATACCTGGGCATTCCTCTTTTTAAAGGCAGAGCAAGAAGAATGTATTTTGATGAATTGGAACAAAAAATCAAGAATAGAATTCAAGGGTGGAAGACTAGAGTTCTCTCTACACGGGGTAAGCTGTGCCTCCTTCAATTTGTTTTGACCTCTATTCCCTTGTATGCTTTGGCCTCTATTAAGCTTCGTAAAGGTTTTATGAGAAGACTAGAATCCTTGTTTGCTTCATTTCTGTGGGATAGTAGAGGTGAGCATAGACATCACTGGGTCATGAGCTGGGCAAAGATTTGTAGACCTAAATAGGAGGTAGGGCTTGGGATAAGATCTCTTCATGAGATAGGAATTGCTATGCTTGCCAGGTTAACTTGGGAATTTCTTCAAAAAAAGGCTATATGGGCCAAATTGATTTGGGCAAAGTACTACTCTAATGGTTCTTTTGTTCTACCTGCTAATGCTTCTCATCTTTGGAAGACAGTGCATCCATTGGTTCAGATCTTGGAGCAACAAAGTGCTTGGGTTGTGTGTGAGGGGCTCATCCCCTTCTGGACTGCAACCTGGATAGGTGATCCTCTTATTGGACCACAGCCAACCCATGCTACTCTTATGGTGAGTGAGGCTATACAAGGTCCAAGGATTTTGAACGTTCTTTCTGTTGAGCAAAGGGTTAGGTTTCTAAGGTCATTCTCACTCCTGGAATGAAGGATAGGTTGGTTTGGACTTTGGATAAATCAGGACAATTCAATGTGTCTGCCTTTTGGGATTCTAAGAGGGTTAAGTATCCTATTCTTGATTCGGGTAGGAGGATTTGGCACCAAAATATTCCCCCAAAAGTCTCATTTTTTGGTGGAAATTGTTGCAGCATGCTCTTCATGTGGATTCCAACATACAGATTCTACAAATTCCAGTGGTCTCCAAGTGTGTTTGATGTTCTACCAATCCTGGAATGGAAGACATCTCTCACCTCTTTTTATCTTCTGATATGGCTTTTTAAGGTATGGAATTTCTTTGGTTCTAAGTTGCATAAACCTGCAAGATACTTGTCTATTCTTAGTCTTTTCAGATTTGGACAAGGAAACCAGTAAAATCCCAAGCATGTGTTTGTGAGATGGCAAATATGTTATTTGGTTGTTGGGAAATATGTAAAGCTAGGTGTAAAGCTATGTTTGAACTTTGAACCAGTCAAGATATAGTCAGGGAAAGAACCATGTGCTGAGGATGGCTGCTTATGCCGGGATCTCTGTATATCAGTTGTGTGAATGGGATTTGGCGGGTCTTTATTCTGAGGTACCTCGGCCAAGCCATAGCGTTGTTTCCTTTACGTCTGATAAATTGGAGAGGCTCTCGATCAGGGATCCGAACTGGGTGCCTCCCGAGATACTTCCCCATAATCTCTCGTTTCTGAAGGGAATCGTTGAAAAGGGGGGAAGAATTGAGAAGCAAGATAATGAGTGGGTGGTGCTTTTACCTGCAAACTTTCAGGAGCGTGATGATGAGGTGAATTTTGATTCTAGCGCAGTATCGGAGACTGCTGAAGTGGCTCGGGCTTAGGCGGATCTGACACTCAAGAAATCTCGTAGGTAGGCATGCGAAAGCATTTGCCCCGCTTCTTGGGGGTTGTAATAGCCAAGTTATTTTGATTATGACTGGATAACTTTTGTTTCGCTTATTTTTGTAGAATTGGTGGGAACTACTTGAGAGCCTTCGTGCTTAGACATGATGTATTTTGATTCTGCTTTGATGTAGCTAGGCATGCTTGAACCTTCCATTTTCTTGACTACTTGAGTCTCTTATTGCTTGACTGCTAGAGTCTTGCATTTACTTGAATGCTTCAATCTTTCCGTTGCTTGACTGATGAGTCTACTCTTGACTGCTGAGGCTGGCATTTGCTTGAATGCTTCAATCTTTCATTTGCTTGACTGCTGAGACTTGTATATTTGAATTTTTTATTTGCCTATTTTCGAACTCGGGGTCTGGATTGCAACTTTTGGTTCCCTGATCTCCCCGAGATCTTGGTCTCGTCTTTTCGAGATGATGTCGCGATCTCTATAGCGTGCTTCAGATGTTTCTGTAGTGCGAGAACTTTCAGTTCCCCGATCTCCCCGAGATCGTGGTGTCTTCTTTCCGAGATGATGCCGCGATCTTTATAGCGAGCTTCGGATATTTATGTAGTGCGAGAACTTTCAGTTCCCTGATCTTCCTGAGATCATGGTTTCTTCTTTCCGAGATGATGCCGCGATCTCTGTAGTGGGCTTCAGATGTTTCTATAGTGTGAGAACCTTCGGTTCCTTGATCTCCCCGAGATCGTGGTGTCTTCTTTTTGAGATGATTTCGCGATCTCTATAGCAGTCTTTGGATATTTCTGTAGTGCGAGAACTTTCAGTTCCCTGATCTCCCCGAGATCATGGTGTTTTCTTTCTGAGATGATGTCGCGATCTCTATAGCGGGCTTCGGATGTTTCTGTAGTGCGAGAACTTTCAGTTCTCTGATCTCCCCGAGATCGTGGTGTCTTCTTTCCGAGATGATGCCGGGATCTCTATTTTGAACCTCGGCTATTTTTGTAGTGCGAGAAATTTCAGTTCCCTGATCTCCCCGAGATCGTCGTCTCGTCTTTTCGAGATGATGTCATGATCTCTATAGCGGGCCTTGGATGTTTCTGTAGTGCGAGAACTTTCAGTTCCCTGATCTTCCCGAGATCATGGTGTCTTCTTTCCGAGATGATGTCGTGATCTCTATTCCAGACCTCGGTTGTTTCTGTAGTGAAAGAACTTTCAGTTCCCTGATCTCCCCGAGATTGTGGTCTCGTCATTCCGAGATGATGCCACGTTCTCTTTAGCGGGCCTCAGATGTTTCTGTTGTGCGAGAACTTTCAGTTCCCTGATCTTCCCGAGATCATGGTCTCGTCTTTCCGAGATGATGCCACGATCTCTATAGTGTGCCTCAGATGTTTCTGTAGTGCGAGAACTTTCAGTTCCCTGATCTCCCCGAGATCGTGGTGTCTTCTTTCTGAGATGATGCCGCGATCTCTATATTTTTGATTTCACGAGTGAGAGTTCCTTAGTAGGGAGTCCGTCATGGATACGAGGATACTGGCTACACTCTGCCTGGATTTTGAGTTGCAGTAGGATCTGCTCAAGCGAGGAAGGTGTGCATCAGCATCTATTTCTTGTCTCTTTCTTTTCTATTTTGCCAGCTTGAGTGCCGGAATTGTGCTAGTAGCATGGTGATCTCATAAAGAGATGTCTCTGTGCCTGTCTCAGGGGCAGTACATATATGCAGAGTATTTGTGCAATCCCAAGATGGGATTTTCATCTAGTAGAATTTTTGTAAAGATTTCGATGCATGTAGTACAAGGGAATTTATGGTAAAACCCAATTTATCATCATGACATAGTGTAATATGCATGGTATCTCGACTATCAGAATTCGTCATGGAACTTCATGTTACCACGTAGGGTAGGGATTTGTCATGCTTACTATGCTTAAGTAAGGCTTTGGCGTAATGAATTGAAATGCTAATGATTTCATAAGTAAATGACAGTAATGTCGAAATATCATTTGCTTACTTAACGTTTGCTTGGAATGCCGTTTCTTTTGCTAGTGTCTTGGATTTTGAGCCTCCGAGATGTCACATATAGCATTGGGCGAGATTAGATCCATCGCTGGATGTTGGGGCAGAGGGCTCTGAGATTAAAGTCCATCGTTAACCGTTGGGGCGAAGTGTTCCAACTGCGTCCGGACTGTTATGGCTAGGTTCATCGTTAACCATTGGGGCGAAGGGCCGCCAACTAAGCCCGAACCGTTTTGCTGAGATTAAAGTCCATCGCTAACCGTTGGGGCAGAGGGCCCAACTGCGCTCGGACTGTCATGGCAGGGTTCATCATTAACCATTGAGGTAGAGGGCCGCTAACTGAGCCAGAACCATTTTGCTGAGATTAAAGTCCATCTTTAACCGTTAGGGGCGGAGGGCCCCAACTGTGCCCGAAATGCTATGGTTAGATCCATCGTTAACCATTGGGGTAGACGGCCACCAACTGAGCCAGAACCGTTTTGCCAATATTAATGTCCATCGTTAACAGTTGGGGCGAAGGGCCCCAACTGCGCCCGGACTGTCATGTCTGGGTTCATCGTTAATCATTAAGGCGGAGGGCCACCAACTGAGCCAGAACAGTTTTGCCGAGATTAAAGTCCATCGTTAACCATTGGGGCGGAGGACCCTAACTGCGCCCGAACTGTTTGTAGCCATTTGCTAAATGGTATATAGCACTTGAGACCATTTGCTAAATGGTATATAGCAGTTTGTTGCGGGCGGAGGACCCGACTTGGTTACTGGATGAGTTCCCGACTTGGTTGCGGGATGAGGACCCGGCTTGGATGCGAGCGGAGGATCTGGCTTGGCTGCGGGATGAGGACCCGGATTTCTAAATGTCGCGTAGCTTCTATACTGAATAGTGACTTTCGTGTGCCAGGAGTCATATGGTTCTTCTTCGTTGAAATAGAACTGGGCGGAATGCCATTTTTTCGACTTGGAATGGACATTGCCTTTCTATTAGTAGTATTTCCTTTGATGGTTGGCATACCAAAGTATTTCCATTATTGGACTGAGCTCGTAAGTTCCAGTCTTGCTTTGAACTTCTGTTCCTTTTGTCAAGGGGGCGAGGTAAAGTCGCCGGCTGAGAAGGTTTCTTGGCCTAACCTTCTTATGTTCTTGGGGTTTAGCTTGCCAATTGTAGTTGCTTATTTTCAGCCCAGAGTTGATCTTCTTTTCCTTAGGCAAATTTGGCTCGGCTGGCCTTTGTAATGAATTTTCTCCTTGACTCTAATATTCAATGCCTTTCCTGTCTTGTGTTGGTGGTATCTCATCTCGTGTAGGGCCAATGATATCCTTACGAGATTAACTTATCGAGTCGGGATCTCGCTTCAGGATGTCTTCAATAAATTCTCGAATGTACCTCGTACATTATTTTCTTGATCATCTTGGTGAATTCGCCTCTAGCAAGGGGCGTCTGAAAAAATCTGGTAGAGTACGCCTCTCAAAAGAACATATGTCGGGGAACGTTTCTAAATAATGTGGGATGACTTTTCATCTTCTATTAGTATTTCTTCATCATATGGGGTAAGGACCCCTCGGAATACGAGGTTGCACGTCCACAATATGCGGGGTAAGGGATCGATCTCCGAAATCGCACATCCACACCATACGGGGTAAGGACTCCTTGATACAAGTGGTCGCACATCCACAACATGCGGGGTAAGGGAACTTCGGTATTCGATGTTGCACATCCACGCCATACGGGGTAAGAATCCTCGGTCCACGAGTTCTTACATTCTCATTTCACACTAGCCTTCTTTTGGCAAAACTTGGGGATTTCCTTCAACTTTGCTTTGGCCTTTCCTTTGATCTTCTTTCTGGGAGAGATCCCGTGAGTGATCTTGGTACTGAGGAATGGAGTCTCGACAATGAAATCAGCCAAGGCTTGTCTTCTGATGGCCGTTCTTGTCTCGTAAGCTTTGTCGGACTCGGGTAGCCCTATTGACTTTTCCAGCATCCTTCATGTGGTCTTCCTTGAGGCCTTGACCAATGTGAGTGCAATATTCTTGATGTTTATGTACCTCGTCTCGTCATTAGAGAGAAGATACGAGATATAGTTGACAGGATTTTTCTTCCATCTTTTCTGTGAGTGAGTACGACAGATGTGGCGAGATACGTATAGAGGGATTTTCCTTTGTGAGGTATGTATAGATTGGGCGGTTCTACGGGGTACTTCTTCATCTTCCGGAGTGCCTGCTAACTTTCTTCTATTTATTCAAACTTCTGAGCTATTTCAAGTTTTTGAAGAAGGGTAGCAATTTCCCAGCTGCGCGGGATACCAATCGTGATGACATTTAACTTCTAGACATGATTGACTGATTCAGGGACCTTCGTGTTGAATAGGTTCTGACTCTTCTTCGGATTGTCTTCCCTCTCTTGCTTACTAAGAAAGGTGTCTTATGAGATTCTTGAATGCTTCTACGTTTTTTCTGATTTGATCTTCCAAAGACTTAGTGAACCATCCCCTGGTGGTAAGTAGCTCTAGCATTCTTTATCTCGGAGGGAATTACATTGTTGCAGTAATTTCCCCCAAATGTTCTAAAGGCTGTAATCTTGTAGGCGAGTTTATATATCTTATCTCGACGATATCTGGAGTAGGCATATTCTAATCTTATCACCTTGTGTTCGGGAAGCGAGTCAAGCAAATTTTGACAAGCCGTCGACTAGTTGAAGTCGCACATCCACAAAATGGAGGGAAAGGACTCCTCGACATACGAGGTCGCACATCCTTAACATGCGGAGTAAGGGATCTTTTGAATATGAGGTCGCACATCCACAACATGTGGGGTAAGGAGTCGGTCTTCGAAATCGCACATCCACACCATGTGGTGTAAGGACTCCTCGGCATACGGGGTTGCACCTCCACAACATGCGGGGTAAGGGAACTTCGATATCCAACTTTGCACATCCACACCATGCCGGGTAAGGACTCCTCGATCTCGGATGATTTCTGCTCTCAGCAGCTTCCTTATTTCTTCCTGACTCGCTTTTCTTTCTCGGTTGAGAACTGGCAAGCTCTCTGCTGGATAGGAGTGTATGTCAGGCGAGCACTAAGTATATGCTCAACGATCTTCTCGTTAATTTCTTTGATGTCGTCATCTTCTGTGTTGTCAACTTGCTAGTTTGCTCTAGACGAGTGAGATTGATTACTGCTTCTTTTGTTGGGCTCATTTTTGAACTTTCAGTTCCCTGATCAACGATGATGTTGTCGTTGATGGTGGCAATAAGGGGTCCCGGACCAACAATCACGGGATCATGTTCTGTGCTATCGAGCCTCGGCTGGGAGGCAGATGTATCTCGTCTCTCTTCAATTGCCTTTTTGGCAGTGCTGCTTGCTGTTGTTTGTGCTATCTCGTCAACTTTCTTGAGCTGAAGCGAGATCTGAATGTTGCTTATCTTGATCATCTCGAAGCCTTGGATTGCCTAGATCATATTGCTGACTCCTAAATTTGGGAATGCTTGAACTTCATTGTGTTGTCTTCTTCTGAGATAACTAGCTTTGCTTTCAGCTTCTTTTTATTTGTTGACCCCTTAGTAAGATCTGGGGTTATTGCGTAGGCATCTCTTCCTTGATGAGGTATGAACTCGCCTTGCTTCCCAATTGGGGTTACTTGCTTTCGACCGGTCTACGAGGTCGCACATCCTCAACATACGGGGTAAGGTAACCTCAGTCTTCGAACTCGCACGTCCATAATACGGAGGGCAAGGACTCCTCGATATACGAGGTCGCACATCCTCAACATGCGAGGTAAGGGACCTTCTGTCTTCGAGGTTGCACGTCTACAACACAGAGGGCAAGGGACCTTTATCGCGGGGTCAAAGCGATGACGCCAAATCGCATTTGTGCAGGAGTTCCCACTATGGCGGGGAACTGTAACCCGTGGGAACATTGAATGGTACTGTCTCGATCTTTATGGCATGGACAAAATGTACATGCTGGTCTTGCTTGGCAGGGGCTCTCGTAGGGTATGAACCTTGTTCTTATTTCCTTGATCTTCCTGGCGGTGGGCACCACTGTCTGTTGCGTTGGGCCTCTCCTTGGAGTGAACTTTGGTAGGCATGTCGTCTAGTTGCATCATGTTCATCGTTTCTATCTCGTACCAGCTCGCTGCTACGAGGTGACGAACTACAGTTTATTCCTTCGCTAACCCCTCCTAGGTGGGGTGTTAGATGATGTGAAAGGTGGTGGACTACCTCGGTAATTCCCTCTTCTACATCGCTTAGAGTGGTTGGCTTGAGAGGGACAATGTCTCTTTTTCCTTCTTTGTTTCGAAACCGAGCTCGATTTGTCACTGAACTATCTCGGTCCCTCAGTGCGTCTGAGGTGGATCTCTTGTCGAGAATAAGTCGCCTGGGATCAGATCTCGGATTTAGGCGAGTTCCCAGTGTAAATAAGTTGAATACTTTTGGGACACGCTATCAACCAATCTGCGAGGTTTCACATCCACAACATGTGGGGTAAGGAACCTCAGTCTCTGAAGTCGCACGTCCACAACATGGAGGGCAAGGACTCCTCGATATACGAGGTCGCACATCCTGAACATGCGGGGTAAGGGACTTTCAGTATCCGAAGTCGCATGTCCTCTCCATGCGGGGTAAGGAACCTCTCGGATGACTTCTGCCCTCGACAGTTTCCTTGTCTCCTTTGGATCTGACAGAATGTTTGGATCTGACATTTTGTTAACGGTAGAAGGATTGACTGGATTTCCTTCAACGTGGATGACAAGAGGTGGCTGAAGTTGTAAGCCTTGACTGGAGATCTCCACCATTGTCTTCTTGTTGTTGATGATTGTGCTGAGTATCTCGGTCTCTTGAACGAGATGTCGGTACTCTGTATCTGGATCTGCTCCTTGGGGAATCGGGACTCCGGGGAAATTGCCTTCATCGCCGTTCCCGACTCCTCTCAAAGCGTTGGATATAGCTTGGTGAGTTATGTCGGTGACTCGACGAGATTGACGTCGCAGTTGACGCGGACGAGGCATCGTCGTGCTCGGGGCAGGGCCTCGCTATCGATTGGTCCTGTTGAGGTTTTTAAACCAGATCTAGCCTGGTTAAGTTGCGTCGGTGTCCTGAAGGTGCGTGGCCGTGGACGGTGGTGATTGAGTTAGCTCAATGTTCGAAGTGGGACCTCGGTTGCGTGTGGAACCGGTTGATCCCGTCGGAATGATGGATTGATTTGCACGGTGGGCCACGAGGACGACTGTGGCGGAGTAGGAGCATATCAGAGCTTCGTTGTTGCTAGATCTACTTCTGTTATTCAGTGATGTCGTTATCAGGTGTCAGGACCACCATGGTCGTATGGAACGAGTTCCCGGCGAAGATGAAGTGATAGAAAATCAACGTGCGTCGATTCCCGGTAACGGAACCAATCTGATGCTACAAAAAGCCTCAGCCGAGATAGTCTTCACCGGGATGTTGCCTCCTGTCGACGCTGGCGGCGGTCCTGACTGGCCTGCAACCCTTGAGAAGATGAGTCTGAGTTCTGCCTGTCCTCCTTGGCGTGTCCATAATGGCCTCTTAGCCTATCAAGATGAGCAAATCGTGAATCGAGCCAGGTTTTCACTCAGCTAACGGCCTTCGGTGTGCAAGTAAGTGCAGGGCACAGAAAGCTAGAGGGAGAAATTGGGAGTACGACCCTATGTGTGTTAGTGGCTGCAAGAGCCTATCTCGGTATCTGGCCGCAAGGGCCTCTGTGAGAACGTATTAATCTGTTTACGGCCGCAAGGGCTTATCTGAGTTCTTGGCCGCCAGGGCCTGTGTAAATTGTGCTTGAGTATATGAATAATGTGAAAATGGTGTAGAGAGTATAAATGTAGATGAATGCCTGAGAGGGAGAGTATGAATTCCGCGTGGTTCTCTCAGTCTGTATCCGCTTGTGAAATTGGGCATGATTCGTAGAATGAATGGAGTCTTAGCGTGAGAGAGAGAGAGAGAGAGAGAGAGAGAGAGAGAGAGAGAGAGAGAGAGAGAGAGAGAGAGAGAGAGAGAGAGAGTATGAGAGTTTCAGGAATGTATGAGTTCTCTAGAATGGCGTTAGAAGGAATGTTCAAATGTGTGTTGTGTGTTTTAATTGGCGTACCTTGGGCATAAAGTTAAGGATACCTTTATGGCAGAGTTCGGTTGATGTCACTGTCCTTGGCGGCTTAAGGGGGAGCCTCCAATACTGGTACTCGAGTGAGTTGGTTGGGGAGCAGAGATTTCCTGATCGCTTGGGGGGACCAGGATATCCTTGCGAACGACGTAAGTGATCTCGTGAGCCCATGGGGCAGTGGGAAAAAGTGTCTCGTTAATGATCTCGTATGTCGTTGAGGCGATGTAGTTTTGATCTCGCCTGGCCCGGCTATCCCGATTTGGAGTGCCTGCCGAGGTGGGTATATTTTCCTCTTTAGGAAGTTTTACATTCTTCATATAATAAGTGTTCGTTTTTACATTCGTTCATCTTGTTTAATGTTTGATTCAATCGTAATTGTGATCCGTTTAATTATTTGCTTTTTAATTTATATATTGTTATTCGGATTAAGGATTGATAATTTGAAATTCACGTAGCAATATTAGCGTAGTTGATTAATTGAACTCATCTTCATTATTCTGTACTTAGATTAAAATTTATCGAGTAACCAATAATTATTGTGCTTTAATTCATCCTTTCTCGTGGGATCGACTTGTTCTTATCATTATATTATTTGTGTGATCGCGTACACTTGCACGTATTTTCTTCCCTAAAAATTTCACATCAGCTCTTTTTCATTGTTCTCTTCAAATGGATCTTCATCTCGATCTTCTTCAGAATCCTCCTCCGTTGGATCTTCTGGTTCCACTTGAGGAGTTTCTTCCTCCACCTCATCAAGCTGAATGAGAATGTATTTTGTGCCTTCCTTCGACACCTCATTCACCATGTGCAGCAAATCATTAACGGTTTGTCGAGTCACTCCTAGCTAGCTGCTTATTAGTGGTTCGTTTGGTTGGAGGGGCGAAAAATAGGAGAGATGGAAAATAAGAGGGTTTAACTTTCAATCCTCAGGGGGTGAAAAATGGTTTTCCCACCGATTGTTTGGTTGAATAGGGGAAAAGTTAGAAGTTTCATTTTTACTTGTTTGGTATAAAATTTAGCAAGGATAGAAAATTTTTAAAAACGGTATATCAACCTTTAATTCTTCCTCCCACTTTTTCCTTCACTTTTCATCCCAAATTTAGGGGAGGGGGGGGTAAATGTTCAACAAAGAAGAGTTGTTTTTATTTCCCTCTTATTTACCAAACAAATGAAAATAAATGCACCCCTCCAATTTTTTCTCCTCATTTTTCACCCCTCATAATTCTCCTCCAACCAAACACAACATAAGTCCCTCATTTTCAGCCTTCAGTTCTTTATACTTGGCATCTGTGACATTAATTATGTTCTCGAGTCTTAAAAACTTCATTCATCTCTTCTAAATAATCTGGCTTCAGTATCATGGCTGGTAAGGCAGGCGATGTTAGGTAGCCCACTTGTGATCTTTCTCGATATTTGCTTGATCCACGCGATTATACTCTATATGAAGACATCTATATTATAAATGAGCTTTGTAGATCCCATATAAAATGAATATTAATTTTTTTCATCATTTACTCATCATTAGCTTCACATGAGGAGAAATATGCAGCGGGACGGTTAGACTTGATCGTGTAAAAACAGTACGTTACCCTCCCCTCTTCTTAAATTTCACTACTTTTTTTCATTTTTAACAACTAACCCCTCTTCTCTTTTTGTCTTTTTCACACACACATACACACACTCGCGAAATCCTTTTATATTCAATTTTTATTATAATAAATAATCTTTTTATTTATTTATTTTATAAATAAATATTTTTTATGATTTTGCACCCTCGGCTACGAATATTTTTTAATTTATAGTATGAAATATATAATTTAACACTTAAATATTATCAAATTAAAATAATATGAATCATAGTTAATTTTATATTTAATTTTAAAAAAATAAGACACTGTGAGAACCCCCACGTTCTCGAAGCCCTCAGGATCACGAATTAATCGATCGAGAGTTTTTCTTTGGATGAAACGTGTCATCGGGCGTCTTGGTGCGATGAGAACTTTGGTACAACG
>JAOWAN010041247.1:0-15430 GCA_028566635.1 Lobelia cardinalis | reverse complement strand
AAGAAAAACTTAATCTCGCTTGGAGCCTTGGATGCCAAAGGCTATCGTGTTACCATGGAAGGTGGTACTTTGAAAGTGTTTCGCGGAGCATTGGTTGTGATAAAGGGCACCAGAAGGGAAAACCTATACTTCCTGAATGGGAGCACGGTTACTGGAGCTGCTGCTGTTGCGAGTTCAAGAGATCCCGACACTTCGAGATTGTGGCATATGCGATTTGGGCATGCTGGAGAAAAGTCGCATCAAACCTTGGTGAACAACGGAGTACTTAAAGATGCCAAGACAGGGAAAGTAGACTTTTGTGAACATTGTGTTTTCGACAAACAAAAAAGGGTGAAGTTCGGACGACTGAACATCGAACAAAGGACATCTTGGATTATGTTCATAGAGATGTATGGGGTCCAGCGAAGAACATGTCCTTGGGAGGAAAGAAGTGGTTCGTTTCCTTCATTGATGATTGCTCGAGACGAGTAAGGACATACCCCATGAGGCACAAGTACGAGGTACTCCGAATATTTGTTCAATGGAATGAGAATCAGACGGGTAGGAAAATCAAGAAGTTGAGATCGGACAACGATGGAGAATACAAGTATGATCCTTTCCTTGAGATATGCCGAAATGAGAGTATTGTTCGACATTGGACGATTCCGGGGAAACCTTAGCAGAACAGTGTTGCCGAGAGAATGAACCAAACACTGTTAGAAAAGGTCCGATATATGTTGTCCCAAGCAGGTTTGAGCAAGGGATTTTGGGCAGAGACCCTTAACTATACAGTTCAGCTAGTGAATCGGTTATCTACTTCTAGAAATGGTGGAAAAGTCCCACTTGAGATGTGGTCAGGAGAACCAGTTTGGGATTATGATCAGTTGCACGTGTTCGGATGCCCTGCCTACTATCACGTGTCAGAGTCTTAGTTAGATCCCCGAGCTAAGAAAGTATTGTTTATGGGCTTTAGTGATGGAGTCAAGGGATTTCGGCTATGGTCTCCGGAATTGAAGAAAATTGTGAAGAGCCGAGATGTGACATTCGACGAGTCAGTGATGCTCCAGAAGAAGACCGTCGAAGAAAAGACTCCAGAATGGGTTAAGAGAATTGTAGATTCTCCCACATCAATTTTGCAACCATCAGTAATTGAGGAAGAGAACTCCGAACAGGTAGAGAACTTTGAGCAGGTGGAGCCTAGTCATGAGGACGAGGACGAAGAACAGAAGCCTGGAGAGCCTGAGTCTATTGCGAGGAATAGACCGAGACGAGAAATTCGAAGACCTGCTAAGTTTAATGATATGGTTGCTTTGGCACTGCTAGTGATTGTAGGGGTTCATAGTACCTACAAAGAAGCTATCCAAAATGAAGATGGTATGAAATGGCAGGAAGCCATGAATGACGAGATGAGATCGCTCGAGAAGAACAAGACTTGGGAGTTTGTGAAACTTTCAAAAGGAAAGAAGGCTATCGGGTGTAAATGGGTATATGCGAAGAAGGAAGACACTCCTGAAATTCACTACAAGGCACGGTTGGTTGCTAGAGGTGACGCCCAAAAGGAGGGAATAGACTATAATGAGATTTTCTCGCCGATGGTAAAGCATTCGTCTATTCGGATATTGTTGACTTTGGTAGCTCAGTTTGATCTCGAACTTGCTCAACTCGACGTAAAGATAACATTCTTGCACGGAGATTTGGAAGAGGAGATTTATGTGACTTAACGGCTGAGTTTAGAGTCAAAGGAAAAGAAGATTGAGTTTGTAAGCTTAGAAAGTCCCTGTACGGACTAAAGAAATCTCCTCGACAGTGGTATAAAAGGTTTGACCAGATTATGGTGGAGCACAAGTACACTCGTAGCCAGTACGACCATTGTGTGTACTTTCGTAAACACTGAGATGGTTCCTTCATTTATTTGCTCTTGTATGTTGATGATATGTTGATTGCATCCAAGAGCAAGGTGGAGATCGATAAATTGAAGTCTTAGCTCTGTAGGGAGTTCGAGATGAAGGACTTGGGAGAAGCTCGAAAGATACTTGGAATGGAGATACATCGAGATAGGAAAAATGGAACAATTTGCCAGAGTCAGGCTCAGTATCTGAAAAAGGTTCTATAGCGATTTGGTATGCATTGTTCAACGAAGCCCGTGAGTACGCCACTCGCTTCTCATCTCAAGCTAAGCTATTTGATGTGTCCCAATTCAGATGAAGAAAAGAGACAGATGGAGAATGTCCCGTATGCCAACGCAGTTGGAGCATTGATGTATGCTATGGTCTGTACGAGACCGGATATTTCTCACACGGTGAGTATGGTAAGTCGGTACATGCACAATCCTGGAAAGGGGCACTGGCAAGCTGTCAAATGGATACTCAAGTATATCCAAGGTACAATTCATGTTGGTCTTAGGTTTCGGAAGAAGGATAAGCTTCATCTCGACAAATTCGTGTTTGGCTATATGGATTTTGATTATGCCGGTGACTTAGACAAGCACCGATCTACTACGGGATATGTGTTCACCATGTCAGGTGCACCCATTTGTTGGCGCTTAACGCTCCAATCCACAGTTGCTCTATCTACGACCGAAACAGAGTATACGGCAGTTACGGAGGCTTTCAAGGAAGTCGTTTGGCTGCATGGTTTGGTTAATGACTTGGGGATTTCTCAGAAGCACGTTGAGGTGTTTTCTGATAGCCAGAGTGCTATTTGTTTATCGAAGAACCAAGTTCATCATGCTCGAACCAAGCACATAGATGTTCGCTTTCATTTTGTTCGTGAAATAATCAATGAAGGGGACATTCGATTATCGAAAATTGGAACTGTGGATAATCCTGCTGATATGTTGACTAAAGTTGTAAGTCGAGATAAGTTTCTGCATTATTTGGACCTCATCAATATCGAAGCAAGGACGTAACCAGTAGACTTGGTGGCAGCCAAACTGGTTACATGGTTAGGATTGGTTGGCGTCTCTCGCCAAGGTGGAGATTGTTAAAGTTGGTTGGTTCGAGACGAGAGCTTCTAGATTTTTCCTTTGAAGTTTCCCTTAGTGCTTTCCCTTTTGTAATAGACTTGGCTCTTCCCAAAACATGTCTAGGTTCATCTTCTAGACAGTTGTTGGAGACTATAAGTAGCCTAGTGTTGGGATGTATCCAGTGAGGAAGTGCATGGCATACATTGTGAGAGACCAGCAATTTGTAAGTGATACACTTGAGAGAGAGTGATACACTCGTTGTAATATCAGAATATAGTATCTGTGGCTGCTGCCCGTGGAGTAGGAGATTTCTACGAACCATGTAAATTATGTGTCTCATGTACTTTCAGTTCGTGTGAGTGTGTGGTGTACTTTGGTTGATCCGTTCTGTTTTTGCTTCCGCGTTTTGGACTTCTTTGAGAAGAAGGATATCGTTGAAAAGAAGGAGTCCCTGCTTTCCTCCAAAAGAGGGACTCCCTGTTTTCATTTGTGGTGTATCTCTTAAGGACGAGATTAAATGTGTTAGTTTTTTTTGATCTCGCTTCCTTTTTGAGATATTGTTAGTGCCATTGTTGTTTGCTCTTCCGCTGTGCACAACAATATTCCCATTGATAATAGGCCAATATTGGTCAACTCCTCCAATGCTAGTCACGACTGTTATATCCTGTATGTGTTGAAGCCAACTTGAGGAGCATTCAGCAGCAGCAGCACGATTCTGATGCGCCAGTACTGTATCGTGCATAAACTTTAAGGCTTCTCTTCTCACCATTCTATACCTTCCAAGTTCCTGGCAATCACTACGGAGCTTGGGTGGCAGTAGCAAGGACACACTGCGAGGGTGAACACTCCAGAGTAAGCCATCAAATACACTTGGATAACTAATTTGTATCTCAATTGGTTCTATCTGCAAATTCTCGATCTTTGGAGTGGACTCGCTGGCTTTACCTTGTACTTGGTCAACACAGAAGGTGATGTTCTCACAAGAGATCATTTCCACATAAAGATGTCCGAATTGGCTCGTGCCAGAAATGAAATCTCTGAGCATGAGGAAATAATTGGTGTCCATTGAAGACCTATCAGAATAGCCCAAATACAAGAAAAGTTCCCATTTACTGATCATGGGATGAATCGATGAGATATTAGTATTTGGCTGCCAGCCAGAGAGGCCGAACAAAGACAGATTTGGAGCATTGATTTTTATCCCCGTGAGGTTCCTGTACCACTTCAGTTTAAGCTCATGGAGGCTATCGCTTGATATATTCAGCATTTACAGTAACTCACACTTTTCTAAAGTCAATTTCTGAAGGGAAAAAGAAATCTTTGAAAGAAGGTTCTGCAACTACACTTGTTCGACATCTGTAGATTTCAAACTTAAGTTCATTAAACATGGACAATATTCAAGCACGGTGATCAGGATCTTGCGGGGCGCACCCGAACGACTAAATACCAAACTTTGAAGGCTTGGTGCATTGATTTCAAACATCTCAATGTAAATCTCATCCAGGTAATTAGGCTTACAAATAACCTGGAGACTCTTGAGTCTAAGATGAGAGATTCGAAAAACTTTTAAGCCCCGATCACAATACGACATGGAAAATTCCTCTAACAACGAGCAATTTGAGAAAATAGACCTAAGCGTATGCTCGTCGATATGAACAGACTCAAGGAATAGCTTCCGCAATTGACTAGTAGTGCTGATATCTTTAGGTGGTGGTCTAGGGAAGGACTGCAACAAGCTACATCCTGTAAGCTTTGCCACCTTGATTGATTTAGCAGCAAATATACCTTGTGGAGGCACACCATACGGAACATAATCGGCAGTTCTTGTGTCAAGATCAAACTCCTCAACTCCTTGATCTAGAGCTACCCTGATCCACCCTTCTAGAAGATGATCTGCCACTGCATGATCATCCTTCTGAACTTCTAGTAGGGTTATTGCAGCCTTGAATCTTATAATTTGCACGTTACCATCGTGGAACCGACCGAGTCTTTCACTAACACGATTCAGATATTCCTCTCTAGCTTCGGCCTCCAACAAAATTGGAGTTTGACGTCTTGTTAGATAAACAGATTGCTGGATGAAACGAGAGTCATCAAATTCCAAAAAGGGAGCCGTCTGAAAAATCTGATACCACTCTTTGGACAAGGCACTCGTAACTTTGATGTCTTTTTCCGATAGGAAAGCCAGCACCTTATGGATGAGATGATCGGGCAAGTGAGTTATGCGGTTAACAGGCTGTCTTCCTTCCATCTTCATCATCAATGGATAATTTATCAAACAATCAAGAAAATTTGCTTGCAAGATTAATTAGGAACATGATTCGACCCCCTATCCTTAACCCTACCACTCTTCCCCCTTATGTATGTAACATATGTGTATAATATGCCATATTAGGGTTAATATGGGTTGAAAGCCCGCTACAACGTAGTTTTTTGCGAACTTGTCATTAGTAGTCCCTAATCTTTTAAAATCAATATACATGTTACAAGTATATAAAATATGAACATAATTGATTCTTTCGTTAGCACACCGTTAATTTTGACCGTTATTTTATCACATTTAGCACATGCCATTTATTTCATTGTTTTTCAAGGGTAAAAATTGAAAATTTCCATCCATATATCTTCTCCCATTCTTCTTCTTTTCCAAATTCGGCCACCACCCGTCAAACACTACCACTACCTTTCAAAAAACACCACCATTGTTTCAATTTCCACCCCTCATAAATATCACCCTCTATAAAATCATTTGTAAGTAAAACAATATGAAATGGAGATGAATAAAGAAAGTTCATTCAAACTGAATTCTCGAATTGTTCAATTACAAGTTCCCGCCTATTTATACCAATTCAAAAATTAACTGCTAAACTAACTACTCAACATTAATTCCTCACACTCACGTTCCTTTAGTTATTGACTTTACAATTTACACCCTTCAGTTTGTTATCCAACATAACTTAGGTATCTTTGTCATCCCCCACAAGATGAAAGGTCTGAAAACATTAAGAACATTCAGCTTGGACAAAAGAATGTTGAGCTGAGATGAAGGGAGAGCCTTAGTCAGAATATCTGCTAACTGCAAGCTTGAAGAAACATGATGAGTAGTGATAACTCTGTAAGAAGCTTTTCCATCACAATATGACAGTCAATCTCTATGTGCTTTATTCTCTCATGGAACATAGGGTTAGAGGCAATGTGCAAAGCTGCTTTGTTATTACAATAGAGTGGAGCAGGAGTAATGGAAGGCAATACCAAAATCACTGAGCAAAGAAAGAAGCCACACAATTTCACTGCAAGAGTTAGTCATGGACCTTTATTTTGCCTCTACAGAAGAGTTAGAGACAATGTGTTGCTTCTTAGCTTTCTAAGATATCAAAGAATTACCCAAAAGAATACAGTAGCCAGAGAGAGATTTTCTGGTGGTTGGACAAGCAGCCCAATCTGTATCATAATAAGCCTTAAGAGCAACATGATTATTGGCAGGAAAGAAGAGACCTTAACCAATAGATTCTTTCAAGCACTTAACTAGTTTAACAGCGGCATCATAGTGAGTAATTTTTGGAGAGGACATAAACTCGCAAAGAATGTGAACATCATAACTAATGTCAGGTCTAGTCACTTCAAGATAAATCAATCTTCCAACCAACCTTCTATAAGCATTTGGAACAAAATAACAATTACCCCTGTCTTCAGCAAGCATGTGATTTTAATCCATTAGTGATTTTGAAGGTTTATAAATAGAATGACCACAATCATTAGCAATATCCAATTTATACTTCTCTGATGCATACATATTCTATAATCAGTTCTAGCAACTTTCAAACCCAAAAAATATCTCAATTTCCCTAAATCTTTGATTTTGAATTGAGAATTGAGAAAAACCTTTACAGAATCAACAATAGTAGTTGAGGAGTTAGTGAGAATCATGTCATCCACATACACAAGAAGAGCAACAAACTCCTTAGTAATAGGAGAAGTAAAAGTGAAAAGTGAATGATCATTACTTGACTGCTTAAATCCAAATTTCAACAAGTTAGTGGAAAGCTTAGAAAACCATTGTCTTGGGGCCTGCTTAAGACCATACAAGGACTTGATCAATTTGCAGACCAAATTAGGAGAGCCACTAGATGAACCATGAGGCATATAACCGGGAGAAAGCCTCATTTATACTTCCTCATCTAAATCACCATGAAGAAAGACATTAGTAACATCCAACTGTTGTAAAGTCGAGTTACTACTTGCTGAAAAAGCAAGAAATACCCTCACAGGTGTCATTTTTTCCACAGGGTCAAAAGTTTCTGAGTAATCAAAGCCCACAGTTTGTGTACTACCATTTGCCACAAGTTTGGATTTAAATCTTTCTAGTTTACCATCAACATGAAGTTTAACCCTATAAATCCAGTGACAACCTACAACCTTCTTACCAGGAGGCAAAGCCTGAATGAACTTTCCAAGTATTGTTAAGCTCAAGAGCATTTAATTCCTCCTGCAATGATTGACACCATAGAGGATCCTTGTTAGCTTGATTGTAGGATGTAGGTTCTAAATAAGATTGAGTAGCACAAATATAAGACTGATGATCAGAAGGAAGAGAAGAATAAGAAAGGTAATCCTGGAGAGGATAAGAAGACTTAGTGGACACACATGAGCTAGAATGAGGTAAGGAGGGTAAGCGAACATAGTCCTTAAATTTGGAAGGAAGGATCCTTGCCCTTACAGGTCTAGAAATTGGAATAACAGAAGAATGAGAGGGAGAGTTAACAGAGACACAAAAGAAGAAGTAACAGGTACATCATTGAACTCAGCAGAAGTAGTAGTAGACTCAACATCAAGAGCATGATAGAGATGATCAAGAGGAGAAAATATAGGAATAGAACAAGAAGAAGCAAGAGATGCATCCTGAAAAGGAAATATAGATTCATAGAACTGTACATCCCTGCAATAAAAGATTTTATGAGTTTGAAGATCATACAATTTGTAAGCTCTCTTACCATAGGGATTACATTAGAAAACACACTTTGAAGCCCTCGGTGAAAACTTCTCTGTGAGAAACAAGAGAGGAAGCAAAGCATAGACATCCAAATGATAGAATGGCCAAGTAAGGTCTCATAAGAAGATTTAAACGACAGTAAAGAGGTAGGAAACCTTTTAAGAAAATATGTGGCTGTCAAGACACAATCCCCCATAATTTAATAGACAAATTAGATTGAAATCTGAGAGCCCTAGCCACCTCAAGAATTTTTCTGTACTTTCTCTCAACCCTACCATTTTGTTGATGAGTTTCCATACAAGAACTCAGTTCTATTATCGGACCTAATTTGTTTAATAGTTCCATTGAATTGAGTTTTAACCATGTGCAAAAACTGACACCCCTGTGACTTGGAATGCATAAGATATGCCCAAGTAGTCCTAGTATGATCATCCACTATAGTTAAAAATGAATAACAACCATTATAAGTACGATGCTTATAAGGTCCTCAAACATCACAGTGTATTAAAGCAAATGGAACATCACAATGAGAAGAACTGAGAGGAAAAGAGATACTGGTTTGCTTAGCAAAATGACATACCTCACAAGGAGTAGTAGTATTCTGAAAACTACAAGGTAAATTGGGAATATGTTTGATAGTACTAACATGTAAATGACCTAATCTAGTATGCCAAACATCTGAGCAAAGCATTGATGCACAAACAGAAGCACTTTAGGCAATGAAGTAACAGGAAGGATAAACCTGTACAAGCCCCCAACAAGTCTACCAATTCCTGTCACTCTCTTGTGGACTAAGTCCTGGAAAAGATAATAGGAGGAATAAAAAACAAGAGACAAATGATTGTCACTAGTCAATCTACTACCAGAGAGGAGATTGAAAGAAAACTCAGGAACAAACAACACATTATGAAGAACAAGATCAGGATATAACCTAACTGAACCTGAGTGTGAGATAAGAAAGGTCTTACTATTTGGTAAATGGATAAGAGAATTCAAAGGTTTATGATTTATAAGTGAAGAAAAAGAGCATGTGATATGGTCAGTGGCACCGGTATCAACTATCCAATCATGAGATAGTAAAGTAGAATATGAAAGACACAAGGACTCCAAAGGACTTTGGCTATGTTGTATGATTCCAGCCTCCATCATTTCTTTCATAATTCTCTCTATCTCATACTTTTGCACATATAGACATCTGTAAGACCTGAAATTAACTGGGATACAGCCCTAATGTGATGATCATTGCTCCTTATAGGTGGTCGGGTTTTAGGTTCGGAGAATATGTCTTCATACTCATCAATCAGGCCCTGGATAGTCAGTGGAACTATAGCAGTATGTTGATTCCCATCAAATGCAAAAATCTGGACTAAGGTGCCCCCTTCCAAGGAACTCAATATCTTGTTCATGGCATCTCCATTATGCATATGAACTCTAGGTTTTCTTTTCAGCCCGCTTAGCGTCACTTCCTTGCTTGCCTTAGTGAAAGTCGTTCTAAGATCCTCACAATCCATCATGATAGGGCTATGTTTCTCTAACTACTCTACTCCTAGTACCATATCACAACCCCAAATGTCAAAACTTCAAAGTCAGAGGCAAACTGCAGACTTTCGACTTCCCACTGCAGTTTAGGACATTTGCCAGTACCCTGCACTTTGTTACCATCTGCCACTACCACAGAAAATTGAGGTATGGCCTCAATGTGCCCTCTCTTCACAGTGCAGGGCTCAATGAAGTTGTGAGTACTCCCACGATCCACTAGTATAGTTAGAGCATGGTGATTGACCTTATCTGCAATTTAATAGTATTATAGGTAGGGGAGCCTGCAATTGCACAAGCCGAAAAGGTCACCTCTGGTTAATTCACAACCTCTGTTCAGCCTCATGCCACACTTCTAGTTCCTCCTCTTATTCTTCTTCTTCTTAACCATGTATCATGTAGAGCTGTTGTGTTTTACACTTGTGTCCCCTCTGATAGACATGGGAGTAACGCAAGCCCTTCTCCCTTCTTTGATTTATCTCTTCCTCAATAAGTCTTTTGACGGATCTGATTAGGGTTTGAATGACAGTCTTTGGTTTGGAATACTGGTTGGAAGAGTAGCTATTAGAATTGGTGCTAGTTGCAGGGTTTTTGGTGAATCTGTTGTGGAAGGAAGGGTTGTTGTAAGTGAAGGGTTTGGAATTCTGGTAGGTTGTTTGGTAAGTGGAGAGTGGGTTGGCTTGTAAGGGCGCTTGTATTCCTTGTGTTGAACTTCCAAGTTCTGCTCCTGCATCTTAGCCAAACTAATGGCCTTGGTAGAGGTATTAGGGAACAACATATTAACATGTGTCTTGATAGCAGACTTTAAACGACTTAGGAAATGGTTAACAAAATATTTTTCACTTACCCGGATTTTATATTAGCATCAAGTTCTTCAAACTTCAACTAATATTCAAGCATTGTAGAAGTCTGAGTTAACTTCCTGAATTCCCCTTCTATGTTCTTATGTGGTTGTTCCCAGAGTAGGGGTCACTAAATTGGGGGTTCTATTTGCGTTCGGTGGGAATCAGGTGTGGTGGTGTGTGGAAATGGAGTCCATCGGCTTACTTAAGATAGAGCCGTGAGCAGGTACCACAACAGAGTATGAGCCCCCTCCTTCCTCTGTTGCTGGTACTTTTCCTCTTGCCATAACCTTGAACACTGCAGTGAGGTCCATCATATTTTTCTCCAATGAGCTACTTGAGTAATGATCTGTGTGACATTCCCTAGCATCTGATTCATATTTCCCTTGCATCTGATCCATGGATTGCTCTATTCTGACCTGTGCTTCTTGCAATCCAACTATCCTCTGCTCGTGATGCTTCAATGTTTCCTCAGAAGTAGCCTTAGATCCTCCCGACATTTTCGACAAATTTCCAAGGATATCGAACGAGTTGTAATACCAATTGTAGCAAATCATTACTACAAATTAGCACAGTAATAAACAGAGCACAATTCACATAATTAAGAATAAGAATTAAGAAAGAATTTGAGAGAGAGAGAGAGAGAGAGAGAGAGAGAGAGAGAGAAGGGATGGCAATGTAATTCTTCGATATCATTCACATTCGTCATGCCAAGCTTATAAGCTGTGGCTGAGTCCCAAACAAAAGGAAAAAAAACAACAAATAGAGTTTAGACACGTAGCAAACTTTAACGGAAATAAGGGATTCAACACTTAGAAACAATGTCGTAGTGTGCACAACCAGAGAGCTTAACCCATATCTGAACGACGCCATAGATCATCCTTCTTCCCCATTCCGCTTACGTTCTGTGACAATCATGCGTTACACTCCATTTTTCTCCGCATTTGTAACACCATTGTGCCCCGCACCTACAAAAGATTCACATTTGCAATTCCAAAATCAAAATAAAAACAATTCCCAAGTTTATACCTAAGGGCCGGATATTCTAAATCGTTTTAAGCGTTTGAACACTGCAAACTGTGATCATACTAGGCAAGCTCGACATAAAGTATAGATGTGCACAACAGATTACATTTAGGATAGTAAAAGAAGCTAAACCTGCAAGTGATGTGCTGACAACCTTCATTCTTCTCAACATACATGCTACAAGACCGACATCTACTCCAATTCTTCTCCTTGGCAAGAGCCCTTACCTTCACATCTTCACTTCCTTTTTCATCTTCATTCGGGCACTGAAACTCATCGCAGCTGATCCCTGAATGCCACGGCACACAACAAGATGCACAACACAATCACCTGCATACAGGACACTCCGACTCTCTAATAACTTCATTACCGGTACCATCATTTTCCAACACAGCCGAACATGTCTTGAATGGACAATAGAACTTTTGAGAGTTGGGTATTGACAACTCACATAAGGTATCATTATACAGATCTAGCAAGTCCTTGGGGACAAGTGAATGCCAGGACTTGGGCTCAAGGGCCCCTCTGCATTTAAATCCCGGGCACATGATCATGCTTACACATTTGTCATGGATTTTCACCTTGACATATTCAATAACACAGTTGGAACAAAACGAGTGCTTGCAGATGTTGACAGTAATCATACCACTACTTTCTTTATTCTCCCTACAAATCTCACAAAAGCTACGAGTGCGAGAAGATCCCCCAATTTCTTTGGCTGGTGTTACCGGTTTGGGACTAGGAGCAGAGGTTGCAGTTGCCGTATTAGAATTGTGATCATCGTGAGCAGCCTCCAGTAAAGCTTTCTGGAGCATCGATTCTTCTTCATACTTGGTGTCGAAATCATCTTTGTCTTTATGTTCATTATTGCTGAGTATTAATTCTGACCAATTGAAATCATCCATAGCTTGATCAGAATCTGATGATATGTTTCCAATGATTCGCCAAACTATATTTAGCAAATCTGTTTCACTGGATCATTATTGGCTTTAAAATGAAGAGTGACAGTATTCGAGCTGGGCTCTGTTGTTCTGATATAGAAGTGATGGGTCTTTGTTTATGTTTTTTTTTTTTTTCTGCAAGTCGTCGAAAGATTTTAATCTTGAGGGAAACTGCTGTCCCAAAATCATATTTTACTAAACTGAAAATAATTAAGCAAGAAAAAAAGGCAAGTAGTCATTGAAGAGGTTAGCACTCTCCAAATCATGTCTTCTTTAATGCAATTTTGGTCAATGCTCAAGGTGTTTAGTTTTTTGGTTAATTTCTATGAAAGATATTATGTACCTGTGACAATAGTGTTACAAGTAGAGGATCAACTAACATCAAATGGTACAATTAAGTATAGAAACAGAGGGACAAAAAGACAAATTAGAGATAGATTACTTTACTACTATGGTCTCCTCTTCTTCAAAAGACAGATAGAAGTAAGAAATCTAAGAGTAATGGCCAGTCGACTAGAAGGAATAAGAAACAAAGGATTGATATGACTCCCCTAACGCATATAGTATTAGGTTTAAAAACTTAATTCCATGAAAAGTTCCAATTTTTTTGGGCAATCATTTCAGCCACTATAGAAAAATATTACTCTTTCTTGATATTCCGTCAATTATCATTCTGACCTCAGCACGGTTCAAGTTACTCTAATTTAAAGAATGAGAATTGATTGCTGAAGCAATTCTGCTTAGCAAAGATTATCTAAATTTTCTAGTGGGTCATTATGTCAAACAAGATCTCTTTTTCACCATGATAAGGACAGAAACAGTAGAAAGAAAAGAGGCAAAAAATGAATCCTGCACAAGTCAAACTCCATGGGGATTGGAGAAGATTTTTCTATTTCTGCTTCCTTTTCTCTTTTACCAAGTTCAACTTCTCTCTATCAAAGTAACAAACTAATAATACAATTTGAAACAAACTAATAAGACAATATGGTTGTGCACTAGGTGCACCAAAGTGATAAAGGTCTTTCCACATGCGTGAGGGGCAGTGTTAGACCATAGTTTTATATTGCTATTGCCTTCTTTCAAACAGCTTAAGGTTCTGTATTAACATCATTATTTTCCATTTTCAGTTTATATTTCCACTTTCCATTCTGGATATCATGAAATGGGTATGCATTCCTGTACCTTCAAAGATGATGGTTTCACCTGTACCAGTAACCAAAATGGCAAAAAGTTTCTTCTACATAGTAACTGCTTTTTGTGGCCGATAAAATCTCCTAAGATACTGTCTAAACAGGGGCCAGCCTTCTAGAACAGTTGCCAATTACATGAACTCAAAGGATAAAACATAACTTACCTTGCAGAAGCCGTAGACAAAAAAATCTGTCGTGGTGTTACCTACATAAGTTCAATGAGTTAGTAAATGAAAGAAAAAAACTACGATGAGAATGCATGAATAACCATAGAACCATATTGAAGATAATCACCCTGTGTACAGGCAGGATTTGTTAGTTGTTAATAACCTTATTGAATCTAGTGAACCCCCACGTTAATGGGAAAGTTTTCAAATCAAGAGACGAGGCAGTCATTCTTGAAGCTCAGCCTACTTCGAACACCAACCTCCACCGGAACAAATCTACAGCCATAAAAGTATTAAAGACAAAATCAAAGTAGATGACATCAAATATATCACAGGCAGGAATTGCGAAATTTCATTGAAGCTAAAATAAATCATAAACAGTCTTCTCATAGCTTTTTGGTGTAGAAACTATAAGGAGGTCAGAGATCCTCGGTTAGAAATTGTTCAATAACATTCATTAGCAGCGTGTGCAAAGTTGGCGCACAAGTTTAACCGTGATAAATTACGCTTTTAACCGTGATGAATTACGCTACTTTACATTGTATAAATTAATATTAACAAACCAGCAGTGGAAATATTATTGATGTACCCTGGCCCAAGTGTTAGGCCCAATTCCTAATCAGAGGCAAGGCCCAACGGGCAAGTCCACTGCTCATATATCACTTATCTCTTGGCGGCCTAGATTGGCGGTCACAACCCCGCCCAACGGGCAGTCGCGTGACCGTCCAAAGGACAAGCTAAGATAACAGCCCTACGGGTTACCTGTTTCATTGTTTGCCCCGGCCTACGTCAGCTTAACATCGTCTATCTGCCCTACGGGCGGCCTAATACCTTTCCGCCTTCAAGGCGGCCACGCTCTGCTCGCCTATCCCGCCCCTGGTCTCCCAAAGCGTCTGAAGGAAAGCGGCCAGCTCCAACATGTACTCAAAGCAGACGTAGTTCATTACATGTGCCCAACATCCCTTGGATGTCTCCAACTGATCCAGACCAAGTCTTCTCTTATTCAAAAGTGGCTTGGCCACGTCCTTAACAAGCCCTCCTAATAAGGAGGAGGGGATTGGGATACAACGGCTACATGGGACACCTCACCACTGGCAGAGGTTATTCACATCAGTCATCTTCATCAGCAACTATAAATAGTCTCATATCACACCTTTTTAAGGGTAATCACTCTATTCACACTCAATTACTATCCACAAGCACACACGCACTCTCTGCACATACATATATCTGTGAGCAATCCACTTTTTTGTTCTTCAAAGAACTAATTAGGGTTTCGCAGTGCTAATCCCACGGATTACTTACTCTCACACCGGAGCGTACGAGCGAGACACACGCCTTGCTCATCACTTTAGGTGTTCTTTATCTTATCACAGGTTATTTGGAACTCACACTTGGAGCCGCTGTCCTGCCTACACGTGGATCGTACATATCTGGGCACGATCAATTGTACATCCATTTTTGAAAGCGTATTGGTTAAACTTGCACTGACTCGATTGTTTCTGTTCCAACTAATGATCTTTGTACCTTATATATCAGTTAATAGTGATAATGCAGGGTGAATGACTCCTTAAAGACACTTCATTCTGCTGTATTCAATATTCTGACCACAAGTGGCACATACGAATTCACATTGAAACCAAATAAATAAATAAAATAAATAAATAGATGTAAATACATAATTACACTTGTTGATCAACCCATTAATTTGCTTAAGCCATTCTATATTTTTATTAAGCTTTAAGTAATTATGTTTCATTGCTTACTTAGAATACTTAGCTTAATATCTTACAG